>VUQH01052331.1:0-10396 GCA_015106775.1 Etroplus canarensis | reverse complement strand
TCTGGAGACGAACACTGAGAATGTTATACTGCCTGTAATATTGTTCAGCATGACTGGTTTGGTAGTGGGTCAGTGATGTTCTGGGGAGGCACATCCATGGAGGGATGCACAGACCTTTACAGGCTAGGCAATGGCACCTGACTGCCATTAGGTATTGGGAGGTATTGGACCCACTGTCAGAACCTACGCTGGTGTAGTGGGTCCTGGGTTCCTCCTGGTGTATGACAATGCCTGGCCTCATGGGGCAAGAGTATGCAGGTGGTTTGTGGAGGATGCACCAACCTATGTTCAGCCTGTTGAGAACCCTACGTTTATTTCCCTAACTTCTTAAAGTTTTCCTACTCTTTAAATTTCCTTAGTCTTTTTAAAATTCTCATCTTCCTGTCTTGCACCTCAGATAGTCCAGGAATTCAGTAATGCGCTGGTCAAGGGCGGAGATCCTCCAGGACACCATTCATTGTCTCGTGAACCTGCCGCATCATTTTCTTTGAAAGCAGAGGGCTGTCTTTGAATTCAGCCCTCTGTAGGTTACGTTTCATTTCCATCCAATGGTGTGGTATCCTTTTGTTTCTAATACATTACCCAGTCTATATCAGTATAGATATCCAGTATGATTTTTCTCCCATTGAGATCTGATTTGTTTTCAAAATGTTTCCTTAATCATTAATATCAACTAATTTCCTTGGTCTCCTTAACTTAATTTGGGTGATAAAAACCTAATGTGTTCTTTTTCTCTCTCCTAACAGAGGGGTTTATTTGAGTTTGAAGACTCCCTGCAGTGAGACAGCACCCAGAGCCTGACACTTAACTCTCTGAGTTTTGCCAGCTTTACCAGTTTATTTTTAACAAAATTAACATTAAGCTTCCTGATAGTCTGGGCTTTTTTTGTAGGGAAAACGAGTTTAAATGTGGTCCTTCAGTAGAATTAATTCACTTATTTGTTTTTGTAATCTGTAGTCATAGGCAGTCATAGTGTCAGTGGGATAATTGTACGTGTTCTCTTATCTCCGAGTGAGAACAGCATCCCCATGCAGCACAAACAATGATGGAGACTGTATACAGGAAGGAGGAAAGGACAGAAATGTTTGCTTGACATGCTTCTAATTTTTTCCTAGTTTATTAGATTTATATAATGAATCCATTATGATAACTAAAAGCAACATATGTAAATGACAAATGTGTTAAAAACATAATTGGGGAGAAGAAACCATTGGAAAAACATATTATATTCTGTCTCAATATACAAATAAAATAGAGCTGAGATCACTATTGATTAGCACAAAATGCTAGATTTCACTACATATGTCAGTATGGTATTAAAACTATTGTAGATCAATGCACTTATTGACTGCTACTGACCAAAAAATGCAGGTTTGCCTCTTTATATTTGCTCATTCTAACTACCTACTAAACATTTAATGGCATTATCTGAAGGCTCCATGATAACCCACATTCTGAACCATCACTGTTTTAACTCCTATAATAGAGGTGTCACATTGCTTCACCTCAGGAATAATGAATGAATCTAGGTACTGATTCCACATCGGCAAATAAATCGTGGCAGAAGAGAAGCAACAAAAATAACTTCATTTTTTCTTTATCCTCAATGTTCTCATAATTATTGCTCCTGTTGACTCTGACATATAAAGACACTTCTGTTTAACTGGTTATTGCAGTGTCTGTTCCTGTTTTCTTCCAAAGACGACGCTGACACAGGGCGTGTCTCGATACAAAGTATTCCAAGTATGCACCCTATCACCTGTAAGTTGTGGAAGAATTTCAGATTTCTGGAGGACGCAGCTCACAACTGAAACAAGAGCTTATGTGGTGACGTCATAGCTCAGTTCTGCTCCAGTGTTTTAACTCAAATTAACCAAGAGGCTCTTGCCTGGCATTGTTTCTTTATCAACGTGGACGTTACCCCCCTAGTGGTGGACTTGGCCCATACATCATCCGCATGATTCTTAGTGGGAGGAATGTGGCTCTGAAGTTATCGAGTAACTCCAATTATTTGCTGTCTGTTGTGTTGCCGTGTAGAAATGTTATTTTAGAACTATATTCATTTACAGTTTACTTTGATTAATATAAAGAAGATATATATAAAAAAAAGGCAATTGTTTTTGGCGTTCATATATTTAGAGGTTGGTGAATTTAGGTCACCTGCTGTCTGGTTTAACATAACATAGCAGCACAGTTTAGACTTTGTGGTTGTGAAATGTTACATTGTTGATTCGTAACCAGAGGACTTACTATGGTGGAAAATGCTTGTTGGCCTCTTCAGGCTGAGTTAAGAGCTCCACTAGCTGGTTATCTCTAACCATGACATGGCTCACTAGCAGCAACACAGCTTCACTGGTTCACGTTTCTCAAAGTCCAAGGTGATGTCTCTGGGTTTCGGTTAAAAAAAAAAAGATCTTTTAAGCTGTTCAGTTAAAAAATAATATGAAAGAAAGAAAATCAGGAAACCTTGATATGAGATACTGAAAATTATATTTCTGCCATTTTTGCAGGAAATGTTACTTTGACAATGAATCAAAAGAGTTGGCAGTTGTTTTACTGTTGATTGACTATTTGTTTAGTCAACTGATCAGTTGACTCTTTATTATAATAAAGATCCAAAAGCATTATATTTGTTGAATGCAGCAGAACTCCTCATGCTTTCCTTATTCTACTTGAGTACTTTTGAGTTTCCTTCACAGGAAATCTTAGTGCACCTTGCTGTTTGCAAAAGGTGTGTAATTGTGTCATTACCTCTGCTTCTTGGAAATTGCAGGCCAGACTTTGTCATGAATCCTTGATTCGCTTAGAGAACAAACATCTGATGTTACTGCAATTCTGCAGTTGTTGCTATTCTCCAAAAAAGTTTTCACAATTAGACTTCGGAATTTATTACACTAAATAGAAATGCAGAACACTTCAGATTAGTGCTTGAATAATCACATTTATTTAACATTAACTGAATAAACAAAGTTTATGCATAAGTTTATATAAATACTGTAATGAAATACAATGGGAGATTTACATGTAAGTAAATGATCTAAAATCAATATTTTGTGCATGATTATCTTTTTAGTATAAAATACATGCTAAAAAAGAAAAAGATGGGGTTTTTTTTTCTAAATTTACATGAGAGGGAGTGAGGCCATAGACAAATACTGCAATGTGCAAACAGGTTTGTGATTAAAGTGTCAGTTCAGTTAAAAGTGATCAACACAGTTTTGTTGTTGTATTAAGTAAGCATTTGTAGATTTTGGCCATTATTGTATGTACAAGTAGTGTTTTGTCATTAAAGTACATTTTTTAGGTTTTGCTATATATCTGTTAATTGATTCCTTCCATAAATTAGATGATGAATGTATGTTTCACATTTTATGCATTTATTTAACATGCACACAGCTTCTTTCGGCTGCTCGCATTAGGGGTTGCCACAGCGGATCATCTGCTTCCATCTCGCCCGATCCCGCGCTTCCTCTTCCCTCACACCAACCCTCTGCATGTCCTCCTTCACTACATCCATCAATCGTCTCTGTGGTCTTCCTCTTGTCCTCCTGCCTGACAGCTCCATCTTCAACATCCTTTGTCCAATATGTCCACTATCCCTCCTCTGAACTTGTCCAAACCATCTCAGATTTGCCTCTCTGACTTTGTCTCCAAACCTCTCAACTTGTGTTGTCCCTCTGATGTACTCATTTAACATGCACACATCTTAAGTTTTATTGTTGTCATGTCCTGGCTCCTAGGCTACAGCCAAGATGCAGTGAACACAACAGTTGTTTGATATTATGAGTATTTATCATAACTAATTTCTACAATAAAGAGAGTTAATTTAAATATGACATGGTTCATCAGCCTAACCAGTGGTGTAGGTGTGGGTCTGTGAGAATTGTGAAATTGCCAGATGTTGAGAAGTATAATCTAAACTAAATCCAAAGAAAAACCAACAAAGAATGCAGTTACCAAAGTGAGGGAGAGTTCTGCATTGGAGGGATTTTATCCTGGTTCCCAGCTCAGCTGATTACCTCTGCTGAGCTTTGCTGTGAGTACCTCAGGAACAGAGAAAGAATTGTCATTCCCATCTCTCCACAGACTGCATTAGGCAGAGACACCACAATACTCATTGCTCACCAGAAGAGCCCAGTATCATACCTGGCTCTATCATCACAGCGGTTTCTTTGGATGTATAAATGGATTAAAAAATTAAAAAGTGGAAAAAACTGACTTTTATGTTACTGATTTTTGCCTTTAAGTCTATGCTTTTTTAAAGAGATTACAGAGTTAAAATTGATATCCACTGGCCAAATATTGGGGGTCAAGAGTCCTTACATTTAATGAGGATAAGTCTTCTGGCCAGCAGGGAGTAATACGCAACATTATTATTCAGAAAGGAGTCAGAATGGGTCACACCAAACAGTGAGATCAAAGGAGTTGGATGGATTGTTTGCCTTTTGATTTCGGAGTAAGCCTCAAAGATCGAGCTCCAAAATCCATGTACTGTATACTTTGGGACACAACCAAAACATATATAGCAGTGTGGCTGGAGCTGTCTTATGTGGAATCCAGGTCTATCTTAAGCCTTAGCAGTTTATCCTTTGACCAGTGAAGGCAATGCACCACCTTAAATTGTATAACAGACTGTCTGAGGCACACTGATGAGGAGGAAATCTTCTTTAAAACCTGGTTATCTTAGGTCTCCTTCCCAATTTTGTTTAAGCTCATCTAAACTGGACACTTTGTGTTTATTCAACATTGTATACATCTTACCCATTATCTGTTTTGAGTCAATTTTGTTTTCAAGAATCCAGTCTAACAGAGAAGGAGGACATGAACAGAAGTACTCAGAATTAAATGTGACAAACCATCGAAGTTGTAAATACCTGAAAAACTGAGATCTAACAAGATTAAACTTTTTGGACAATTCTTCAACAGAAGCCAATCTATCATCTATATATAAATCATTCAAGGACCATATTCCAGAACAGGAAGAATGATTTAGAACACAAGCAGAGAAAGTACAGATAATAAACTAGTTGTTTTTGCTGTTGCCGATATTGTTGATGTTTGACTTTGTTTCCACATTTTCTTATGCTTTCAGAATGATTTACAACAGACAAGGTAAGAAGTAATGAACACATGTAAATCACTAACATGTAACTCTCAAGGTACGTATCTTTTTTTCTTTTCCATGAAAAAGGGACTGAACGAGATTCAGTTTGAGCATCAAAACACAAGTAAGAAAATAAAATAAAATCTCAGACTTCTGTTAGATTGTTCAGTGTTTTTGGCCAGTGACTCAAGCTTCCTCTGCTCTTCACTGGTTTAACTGGAGGTGTGAAAGACGTTTGCAAGGTTCTGTGTTTGTCTGTGTGGTGTCTCTGGATTCAGTCTCTCTGAGAGTTCAGACATGTTGCCAGAAGCTGTAAGGTCCAAACCACACTGTTAGTTGACTGACTGGGAAAACATCCTTGAAACAATGATAAAACTGTATTGTGTCAGATCAGAGGGGAAGAAATAGAGTTATTTACTTACCAGGTGCAGAGGATGTTTCTGAAATAAAAAGGAAACAAAAATAATATCAGTTTTCACAGTTCAAAATGCCAGATGAGTTTAGGTTTGCAGTCCTGATAAGATCAACAACTCGTCTACTTTGAATCTCTCACCTTTCCTCTTTTTGTAAACACCAAATCCAACGGCAGGAATGAGAATGAGAACAACAAGAACAATCACCACAATAATGGGGGTGGTCTCTGTTCAGGAGGAAAAAAAGTGCAGATGAAGCAGGTTAGAAAAGAAGTCTATCAATCTCAAAAAAAAAATGCATCTATATTCTATAAATCAGGTATTGTTGGGGGGGAGGTGGATCTAATAGTATTCTCTATGTGAGTCTATTGATGTGATCATAAATACATGCTGATGATTTTTAAAGCCCTTCATAGTAGCTCTATTTTTGCACCTGAGAGAGGCTTGTGCATTCACTAACAGCTTTTGTTCTTTGTGCAGTTCCTGTTTTAATTTGACGGTAATCTGCATCTTGTACATTGTGTTGAGTTTTACTTCCGGTCTCCCTGATTCCTTGGTTGTTGTCACCTGTGCTCCTTTCCATGGTTTTTTATTAGTCGTCAGTCTATGTCCATCTATACCCCTGGCTGTCTACAGTTGGTTCATGTGTTGTCCCTCTTTCAGTGTGTGTTCCTGCTCTCTGTGTTTCCTGCTCTGATTTAATATTTCTTGGACTTTGTTTATACTGTATTTATGGACTGTTCAGCTTTAAATAAAGCTCAATTTAAGTCTGTCCTTTGTCCGGCAGTCCCTTATTTGGGTCCTCAACACACTTTTCACTCAACTCACTAAAATTCTACAGTTTCTCTTACCTTCACCATTTCTGGCTTCAGTTTTCCCCCAGTTGTTTCTGATTTCTGTTTTTATCAGTTTGGTGACAATGTTGTCCTTGATGTCAGAGAGCTGAAACACACACTCGTATCTTCTCCAGTCTTCATGTGTGAGGAATGAAACATTCAGGTCAACACTCATCTGAAATGTCCCATCATTGTTGGGGAGGATCTCTCCATGGTCCACTCCTTCATGAATCTCCTCTCCATCTTTCCTCCAGAACATCATGGCTCTGTCAGGGTAGAAACCTGAAGCGTGGCAGCTGACGGGAGAGGAGGGAGTCTTCTGGAGGAGAGACACTGAGGGGAGAACTGGAGAGAAGGAAGGTGGGAAAGAGAGGAAGTGAGATAATTAAGGTAGAGGGAGTAAGGATGGGTGACAGGAAATCCTTTCTTAGTAGACAAACCATGTTTCATGGTACTGAGTATTTGTTGTAAGATCATTTCCCATGTTACTTCCCAGGATTTTGTCCCCATCTATCTGTGTGTATGTTACTGTAGTCTCCTTGTCTTCCTTGTTTTCACTTGCTGTTTTATTTTGTTAATTGCTTTTCTTTACACATCTCCTATGGTTTGATTTTTATCTTTGTGTCTGATTCTCTGATTGTCACCACCTGTATACATGGACAAAATTGTTGGTAACCTTCTGTTAAACGAAGAAAAACCTATAAACGTCACCAAAATAACCAGAAACAGACAAATGTAACAACTGAAAATGTAATGAAAATAAGACAGTGCTTTTAAATTGTGGTTAAACAAATTCATATTTCAATAAAACTAATGAAACTGGCCTTGACAAAAATGGCGGTACCCTTTACTTAATATTTTGTTGCACAAACCTTTTGAGGCAATCACTGCAAGCCTCAGTTATACTTACACACCTGTTTTTTGGCCCACTCCTCATGAGCAAACTCCATCTGTCTTAGGTCTGAAGAGTGCATTCTTCAGACTACATGTTTCAGCTTTTTCTATAGATGTTCAATAGGATTTAGATCAGGGCTCATAGAAGATCACTTCAGAATAGTCCAGTTTTTTGTTCTTAGCCATCCTTCGAGGTTTCTATCGGTGTGTTACCCTGTTGGAGGACCCACGATCTGCTACTGAGACCAAGCTTTCTGACGCTGTGCAGCACATTGTGCTCCAGAGTTCCTTGATAGTCTTGAGATTTCATTGTACCCTGCACAGATTCAAGACACTCTGTCAGAAGCAGCAAAGCAGTCCTTGAACATAACCTAGCTTTCTATATGTTTTACAGTAGGAACAGAGTTCTTTTCTTTGGATGTTTCATTTTTGCATCTGAACACAGAGCTGAAATGATTAGCCAAAAAGCTCTAGTTTTGTCTTCTAATCTCTTGAGACAACTCTTGCCATAGCTTTCTGTGGTCCATGTTAAGTGTAGTACACACCATGATACAAAACAACACAGTGACTACTTTTCACGCTTTAAATAGGCAGACTGACTGATAACAAGTTTGAAGACACCTGTGATGCTAAATACAGGACACACCTGAGTTTAACATGTCCCTGTGGAGAAATTCTTTTCAGTTTTTTTCTAGGAGGCACCATTATTTTTTGTCCAGACCATTTTCATTAGTTTGTTTTTTAAAATAGTGTATTGAACCACAATTCAAAAGCAATGTTTGATTTTCATAAGTTAGTTTTCAGTACATTTTTATTTA
Organism: Etroplus canarensis; assembly: GCA_015106775.1. Taxonomy (NCBI): domain Eukaryota; kingdom Metazoa; phylum Chordata; class Actinopteri; order Cichliformes; family Cichlidae; genus Etroplus; species Etroplus canarensis. The sequence continues at coordinate 2,331 of VUQH01052331.1, read as the reverse complement.
TTATTGCTTTTGTCAGGTTCAAGTTATATCAATGACCATTGTGGGTTTTGCTTTCTTTAATGGAAGGATACCAACGATTTTGTCCACTTGTGTGTGTCTGGTTTCCCTTTTTAATGACTGTCTATCCCACTCTCATTGGTTTCATCTGTATCCAATCAGCTCTGTATATCCATATAATCTTTTGCTTCCCCTGGAAGCTTTCTTCTGTGTGGTTAGACTGTGACTCTCTCCTCTGCCTTGTCTGTGTTTATTGGTTAGTTGTCCTCTGTGTCTTCCTGTAGTGTTCTTGTCCTTGTCAAGTTCAGTGTTGTGTTTTTGCAGTCATGTTCCTTATTTGCTCTTTCACTTTGATATCAGTCTCGTCCTGTGCTTTGTGTGCTGTTTTGATTCCTGCACCTGTTTGTTGTCACCTGTGCTCCTCACCCTGCTGTTGCTCGTTAGTCATTAGTCCTAGTCAGTTTGACAAAACACAAACTATGTCAGAAGCATATCTATCTATCTAGAAAGCATGGATCCTTGTTATAGTATTATAGTGTTATAGTATAGTATATCTATTTCTATCTATAGCGCCGTCTCTATCTGTATCAATATGTAATCTATATCTATATACTGTACACTTAATGAATGATTTTTTAAATAAAATGAATAAAGGAATTTGCTGCTTACAAACATTCAATGCTTTCACCTCTTCAGTTAGGTACACATGACAGTGTTATTTCTAAATGCTTAACCTAATTAGTTGGATGGTCTGTTGTAGACTGATTCAGAATATATAATTACAAATTTAAATATAATACAGTTGTTACAGGGGGCCCATTTAGTTAGTTAATGGAGCCTGAGGCAAAGATTTCATGATGGCCAGAATCTTACAAAGTAAATTAAAGATCAATTTGTAACAATTCAGATATGAGGAGAAATGTGCACAACACTGTTTCAGTTTCTTAACTGCATGGGGGCACTCCATCAAATCATCGAGTGATTAAAGTTGCATCATTTAATACAGACATTATGAAATCAGGTTGCCTTTCTGTACACCTGTGTAAGAAGCAAACTCTTAAGAGATTTGCTTTCACATTAAAGATTTTGAGCTTATAAAAACTTTGTTGTGCAGACTCCACAGGACATCAGGTATCCCTGCATGAAGAGCAGATTTGTAGTCTGTCGCTTCAGTGTAGAGGCAGTCGTCCTGTTCAAGCTTTGTGTGATAATAATAATAAAATGTTAGAAGACAATGTCAAAAATAATAATAAAATGCATTATTATTACCACTATTACTTTTGTTATTTTAGGTGTACCTATATGAAATTTAGGAGAGCTTGAGTTCCTCTAAAAAGGGTCTAAACTTGCTAATAAGCTGAATTATGACTGCACACGTTTATCTCAGCAGCTGTCATGGCACACTGAAGTTCAAATGGTGCAGAACTTTTGGATAATTCATATTTCTGGGATTTTTTAAGTCATTGTCAAGAGAACCACAGCTGAAAATATCATTGCTTGCTGTAAAACTATTTGTATTGTATTTGAGAAGGTAAAGAAAGGCATCATGTTTACAGTACTAAATTCTGTGTTATATGATCTGACGACGAGACAAATTGGAAGCAGGCAGCAACAGGCACCACGAACTCAAAATAAACTCTTTACACAGAAAACTATTAAACCCTTGTTGAAAACACAACAGAAAAGCTTATTTTTTAAAAAAAAATGTGGCAGTGAGATTGAAATCATATAAAGTTAAACATTTCACTCTTGCTGCTATCTTTCTGTCACAAAGCACCCCTGACACTCGTCTCCACCCACTCCACCCTGCCTGAACTCTCTTCTTTACCTCTCTTGTGCTCTGTCCATTGCTTTGGATGGTTGATCCCAAGTATTTAAACTCATCCACCTTTGCCACCTCTACTCCATGCATCTTCACCATTCTGCCTGCCTCCCTCTCCTTCACACGTGTACTCTGTCTTGTTTCTACTGACTTTCATTCCTCTTCTCTCCAGTGCATACCTCCACCTCTCAAGGCTCTCTTCCACCTCCTCCCTACTCTCACTACAGATCACAATGTCATCAGCAAACATCATAGTCCACGGAGACTCCTGCCTGACCTCATCTGTTAATCTGTCCATCACCATTGCAAACAAGAAGGGGCTCAGAGCTGATCCCCGATGTAATCCCACCCCCACCTTGAACCCATCTGTCACTCCTACTGCACAACTCACCACTGTCTCACTGTCCACATACATGTCCTGCACCACCTTCACATACCCCTCTGCCACTCCTGACTTCCTCATACAATTCCACACTTCCTCTCGTGGCACCCTATCATATGCTTTCTCAAGA
>VUQH01052321.1:12900-24287 GCA_015106775.1 Etroplus canarensis | reverse complement strand
GCATGATTGTGTCACTGACATTGCTAAATGGGCCCAGGAATACTTCCAGAAACCACCGTCAGTTAACACAATCTGCCATGCCATCTGCAGATGCCAACTAAAGCTCTATCATGCAAAAAGGAAGCCATATTTGAACATGGTCCAGAAGTGCCATTGTGTCCTGTGGGCCATGACTCATTTGAAATGGACTGTTTCAAAGTGGGAAAGTGTTCTATGGTCAGACGAGTCCAAATTTGACATTCTTGTTGATAATCAAGGACGCCGCATCCTCCGGGCTTAAGAGGAGGGAGACCTTCCAGCGTATCAGTGTTCAGTTTAAAAGCCAGCATCTCTGATGGTATGGGAGTGCATAAGTACATACGGTATGGGCAACTTGCCTGTTTTGGAAGGAACTATGAATGCTGAAAGGTATATAAAGAGTTTGGAGCAACATATGCTCCCCTCCAGACGACGTCTATTTCAGGGAAGGCCTTGTGTATTTCAGCAGGACAATGCAAAACCACATACTGCAGCTATTACAACAACCTGGCTTCGTCGGAGAAGAGTCAGGGTGATGAATTGGCCTGTCTGCAGTCCAGCTCTTTCACCTATAGAGAACATTTGGCGCATCATTAAACAAAACATACATCAAAGACGACCACGAACTCTTCAGCAGCTAAAAACCTATATCAGGCAAGAATGGGACTGAATTCCAACACCAAAACTCCAGCAATTCATAACCTCAATGACCAGACGTCTTCAAACTGTTTTGAAAAGGAGATGCTACACCATGGTAAACATGCCCCTGTCCCAACTATTTTGAGAACTGTAGCAAGCATCACATTTGAAATGAGCTCATTTTGTGCATCAAATTGTAATATTTCTCAGTTTAAACATTTGTTATATTATTTATGTTCTGTTGTAAGTAAAATAGTAGTGCCTGTGATTTGAAAGTCTTGTTTTCTTTTTGTTCAATTTTAATGAACATCACAACTTTTCTGGAATTCAGATTGTAGAAGATCTTTAACCGAAATGATATTTTTAGTATAATATAATTATTACTGTTATCCATGAATTTTCAAATGTACCTTTTTTTTACCAAAAAACTAAAAGAATAATAAATCTCATTATTATTAGTAGTAGTAGTATTATTATTTTTGAATACAATGTCAAATTATAGTAATCCACTTTCATTCCTGAACAGAAATAATAGTTTTAGTGGTTGAATGTTTAAATTTGGGTATAAAAAGATGAATTCAGTTTGAAATTCCTCATTCCTATTCAAAACGGTAAACCATAGAGAACTCGCTACAAAGGCATTAAAGCCCTGTATTATGATGTGGGTTTTTTTTGTTTGTTTTTATGACAGGTGTTATAAATAAATTTGTTAAGCAATGTATATTATATGATGAGAGACGATGCTAAGGCAGTCTAAAGTTTTAGAAGATATTGGGAAAAGCCTGTCTCAAGAAGAACTTGTGCTGGTTTAAAAGCAAGGGGTGGTTTCACCAAGTACCGATTTAGTCGAACTGATAAATAAACCATTTACATAATCGTTTTTGAGAGCCTCCTCCTCCTCCTATAAAATATGTATAACTGTTTCAAGTGCTAGCATGCTGACTAAATCCATTGCATTCTGTTTGTCTGATGGCTGTAGTGTGTGCTAGTTGAATGTCAGAGTATGTTTACTTATCAAATCAAAGAGCCAAGAGTCTACAGAGACAGTTCCCATAACTCTCAAGTATGTCTTTCCATTTATAGTTACAAAACAGGAGAAAGAGAGCGTGACAAAGGAAAGAAGATATTAACACAAGAGACATTGGGTTGATTAAGAATAGCAGTGGTGATGTCTTTACACTTGGAGATTAGAGATGTTAGATATTAGTCATTTGGGAATCTTGGCAGGAAAATGGTGGGAGTTTTTTGGCAGAAGTGCAAGTAGGCTAAATAGTTTGAACACCCTAGATCATTTCTCTCCCTAGTTCTCTTCCGTCTTTGTGAATCCAGATTCTCTGTAATATCTTCTAGAAGAACGTGCTGTCTTATAATGGGGAAAAAAGAAAATGTTTCTATCGCTTCAAGCATTCTCTTTAGATGATGTACTTTTTTTGTTACAAATGACTCAAATATCACAGTTTAACATGCGCCTCTGCTGCACTCTCTTAATTATAACATGTTATATGCAGTTACTGCAGAAACTCCTGACTGAATTTTAGTCTGATTAAACTTGTATAGCACTTAAAAAACTTATCTTTAAAAACACACGCAGATGAGATTTTTCATTATAACAACACCTGCATTGTTTACATTGTTTCTGTGTTTATTGGCTAAGAATTTTGTTACGTGACACGCATGCTAATTGACATATGTCCACCTCAACTGTTGATAACTGGAATAGGGTGGGTTGCAAGATTTAGATATTTTTACGGATTGACCTCAGGTGTTGGTAGGAATGCGTGTAAAAACTTGTATTCTTATGCACAATTCCTACATTTGTATCCTTGTGTGTTTAAAAAAGCATCTTTAAAATAGTTCTAGTTTTTTGTGTCATATCATAAAATGTGCCTTTTAATAAAACTTACTAATTGTAATGGAATGTCTGGTATTTTCCTTGTTGGACATATTTATGTCCCTGAAAACCAGATAAGGCACATAATCTGTTATGTGCCTTTTTTAGTATTATTTTAGTATTTTTGCAAGATATATATATTTTTACATAATTTTGTATTTTCCATGGTGAGAGGAGCTCGTGTTCCAGGTGGAGACACAAGCCCCCCTCACCATGGAGGGTTGTGTCAGGAAGGGAATTCGGCGTAAAACCTCAGCCAAATTACCAATGCGGATTAATCCACTGTGGCGACCCCTTGGTGGAGAATACAAGGGAGCAGGCAAAAGGTACATATATTTTTATGCTGAATCATTTTTGTTACTGTAGCACTCACACCAGACACTTCAGACTCAGGGCTGCACCAGCCACTTTATGCAGCATTGTTCTGCTGGACTCTCTTTGCACTGCACTGTCACTTTCATCTGTTATGTTTGTATTTCTGCTGAATATATATTTTTCCATAATTTTTTATTCTCTATATTTTATACTGAATGTTTTTTGTTTATTGTAGCACCGTGGAGCCCTAGAACAACACAGTTTCAATCCTCTGTATGTGTTACACATATTGCAGAATTGACAATAAAGCTACTTTGAACTTTGAACAGAGATATGACGGAATCATCAGTGCTGTTGCCGCCACTGCAAAATCCTTCATGTTACTGTGATAGCACAAAAACTATTTGACTCAGGATTTAGACCTCCACAAGATCTGGAACGGATTTTCAACCATTTTGAAAATAAGGATTTAGCATTAGGTGGCATTAATGTGTAAAATGTTTTAAAGTTTTAGCCATATTTCTGTGACTATTTGTCCAACATGAAACAAAAACCAAATTTATTGTGGGATCATACATGATCACGGTGACATCATGTCGTGTTTGTTGCCATACCTGTCTGCTGGTGGTGCTGATTGCTGTGCTGCTAAAGATGGTTAAAAATGCACATTTTTAGCCTGTTCGTCTGATCTGCACGAAACAAAAACTCTATTGATCATGGGATTATATGCTTTCATGGTGAAACCATGCCTCCACTGCTATCACCACGGCAAATCCTTAGTGCGCGCACAATAACACAAAAACTGTTTAATGAGATGAGAAACTGATTCAATTTTCAGTCAAATTTGAAAATACGGATGGGCCACCAGGTTGTGTTTTTGGTAAAATGTTTACATTTTTACTCATATCTCGGCAACCATTCATCCATTCTGCATGAAACAAAAACAAAATTTATTGTGGGATCATATACTTTCACGGTGACACCATGTCGTGTTTCCTGCCATTGCTGTTTGCTGTTGCTGTGGGTGAAATCAGTAAAAAAAAATTTCAGGGGTATTATGGAATCAATTTGGCTTCTGCATACATTGCTCCTTAATTATGGAAGCTTCCTTCCGCCACTAAAAAAAAATAAAAAAATAAATGCACTCCACAACTCGAAATTTCAACTTATTAACTCGAAATTTCGAGCTAGCTCTGCCAATCAGGAACCTAAGTGAATGACGTCATTTCCTTGTTACCCGGAAGGAGATGGCGCAGTCGTCTACGTGACCTCAAATCCACTCCTTCTCCATTGAGTAAACGGAGCAGAAGACGAACAGTTTCTCTGTCAGTCACAATGTCATTCATCCAACACTTCTGGTGCATCAGCGATACCCATGAGACTGTCCTGAGGTTTCCAGTTGTGCTTGTATAAAAGCTGTCACCTCTCCCACCTCTGTTTTGTTCTTTCTGCGCCAAAGTCTGTTGTTGTGTAAAATCATTTCGAGAGTACGTTTGCTGATAGTAACGCCATGTGATTCAGCTAGTAACGCAAGGATTTCATCATTAGTAAAACCACGCTGAAAATACTCAGCAATTTGCACATTCATGATCGGTATCTGTAGTACTGGTAAATTAGCTGTAGCATTGGTAGCTGAGGCCTTCAGCTTCCAGGTAACAAGGAAATGACGTCATTCACGTAGGTTCCTGATTGGTAGAGCTAACTCGAAATTTTGAGAAAATAACTTGAAATTTCGAGTTAATAAGTTTATAACTGCTCAAACATTGCATTTGGAAGGATTTTATATCAATGCCAAATCTAAACAGTGCTAAACTAATCTTTCATGTCTCCCAGACATGCACTGATAAAATCATTGGCAGTGTGACCAAAAACAGTTCACTCTGGCAGGTTTCCTATCAAGCATTATGCTTGTAGAATAATACAGTTTACTGTAAAAAACTAATGTGCGAGTGAATATCTTTACCCACATTGAGGTTAAGAAGCTCATCAGTAATTTCTGTTTTCATTTTTTTTAGTCTTGATGTAAAAAATAGTGATTTTGAAAATATCTTAATCTCTTCTTTAATAGAATTAGCAATTATGGCATAAATGTATTTACTATATCCCATCTTTGTATTAGACATGAAAAATGGATCATAACCTGCTTAATGGCTTTAAAGAAATCATCAGATTGGCTCCAAAACAAAGAATGGAACTTGAGATTCTCTTTACATCCATCATTGCTGCTTCACCGCTCTGATGACATAAATGCTGACCTGAGAGATTTAAAGTCAGAATTGATAACTAATATTCTCAGAGGTGACAAAGCGCACTTTATTGTAAGTCCACATATCATTTCTGGAAGGTCAGTGGCTTCCATCATAGCCTTGATAACTGATATCCTGCCAGTTTGTGATACAGAAAGTGGTGTATGAAGGTATTGGTGTTTAATGTGTAAACACATCTATAACTCTTCTGCAATCCCTAAAGCATGATATCTTGACGCTAAATGTAATATATAATGCTAGAATTTCTCTGAAGAGAGAGAGCTCAGTAGAAAAATAGAAAATTTGCCAACTTATGATGCTCGTGTTTTTTGTATTTTTTTACTGACTATTTGGCCAGAAAATTATATTTTCTCCCAAATGACCATATTCACTGCTGTTTCTGTTGCTCCTAAATTCATAAAAGCAGTTTGGTTCCTTTTGTGGGGGGTTTGAAATTAATGGGCAGTCAGCCAAGCTTTGAACAAGCAGCTATCTGAATGCTGTCACTGTAGAGGCCATTATACTGTTCCATTTGAATTATAAAACCTCACCAGAGCAAGGTTGGTGCTGCATGGGTGCATGACTGCTCACCGGATGGCAGAGATAGGTCTCTTCAGTGAAATGGTTGAATGAAAGGGTGACCAGGCATCTCTCTCATTATTAGACTTGTCACTGTCACTCACAAAGGCATGAGTGACAGAAGACCCTATTACCCTCCAAGATTCATCTCCGCCCTTCAGAGATAGGGCAGCTTTTAAAGTAGTCACTGAGATGGGGGGTGGGAGGCAAAGAAAACGCTTCAGCAGTCTCATTAACACACCCTCACCTATTAACGTTTGTTTCTGTTGCATTCAGTACTAGGATAGCCACAGATGTAATACTGTTTATACTTTCATGACAAAATAATAGTTTTGATTAATAAGATTTATGCCACAGCTCTGAGAAAAGGCCACTGTTGAAATAGCCTGTAAGTATGTTAAAGCTGGTCATCCCCAGAGAAAAATTATCTACTTAATTAAAAAGACCAGCAGGAAAGGCCTGGAATCATGACGGTATAATTATGAAAGCCCAATTTCTGTTAATCCTTGGCTCTGTAGTGAGGAGCCTCATATGATGGAGCCAGGACATAGCCACTAGTTAAGTACTGAGACCACACAGGTCTTTTACAAGAGGCAATGTTAACATGACAGCTCTTAACTGAGGATCTGGGGAGCTAAGCATAAACCCAGAGGTCTGCCCTAGGCTTTTTACAACAATGGAACCTGGGGAAAATAAGAACAGTAACATCATTTATGAAGGACGGGGAGTCAAAAGGTAAATTATGTTTAAAATTCAACTCTGTGAATACTGTAGCTCTTTAAAAGAAATGGAATATGATGTTAGGTCCATAAGTTTTTGGATAATGACACACCTGTATACACCACCAGAGTGGATTTTAAATTGAACAACATGACTTCAGTCAACAGACTTTCAGTTTAACAAAAATATTCCATTAAATGTTTAATAATTACATCCATTTTTATGTATAGTTCCCCATTTTCAGACGCTCAAATGTAATTGAAGAATTGACTGATGAGCAGTTTTGTGGAAGAGAGAGACCTTTTGTCACCTGATCTTTACCCTACAGGCCATCGTTTTCAGTTTCTGATAACAAAACTGAAGTCAGAGAGACCCACAAACAAGCAGGAACTGAAGACAGCTGCAGTAAAGGCTTGTAGACCATCTCAAGGGAGGGAATAGTATTTGGTAATGTCCATGGTTTCTAGACTTAAGGCAGTCATTTACACACTGAGTCAAAAATATTTGTCCAGTTACTTATGCGCACTATGTATAAATATAGTGGTAAGTTCTTAACATAAAATACAATTCTTTTGGTAAACCCCTTGAATTAAAACTGAAGGTTTGCACTTTGATCGCACACTAATTGTCTGATTTAAAATCCACTGTGGTGGCATTCAGAGGCAAAATTTAAAAAATTGTGCCCTTGTGCAGCTCCTAGAATTAATCTGAATTATTTTAACAAATAATGCAGCTGAGTTAAAACCAAACTAGTAATCATAGCAGGACATTAGTGCTGAGCTTTGTGTTAGCAAGGAGGTGGGCTCTGTCTTTTGTCTGTTCGTCTCAGTGGCAAGGCCTTTGATTTGTGTCTCACAGGTGGGCCTGAGGAAGACTTTTCAGTGGGCAGCTGCAGACGCTTAATCTCCCCTGTGCTGACACAGGCTCAATTAATAGATAGCGCACTTTGGGTTTCTGCAAGAAAGTTGTCAGGGCTCTGTCAGATAAATCACTGGAGAGGAATCCACTCTGGCTATCACAAGCTTTGGCCCCTGTGGCCTTTTTCTCTTTGTTTGCTTACTTAGAATGCACAAGGGTAATGATTTTATAGCATCAAGACACACTGGGGGGGCTTTCTGGTAAGGGCTGTGATTGCTCTAAGTTATAGGCTACAGTTAAAGGAATCTCCATAATTATGATTTTGTTTTTAATGGAAACACAACCAGTGTAATTGTTAAATAACGCAATAACTTTAATACAGTCAGTTTAGACTTTCAGTCATATAATTCTATGAAGATCACATAATTTTGCTTATTCATTAAGTACATATATCTCAGGATTAAAAAAAGACAAGTAACAGTTTTATATTAACTAGCAGTTTTCCCTGATTATATTCAATTTTTGCTCCTTTTTATCATTTTGTTTCAGTTTCATCATAATGGGAAATGAAAATCATTTGCCGAACGCCTTTTAAAAGAAGAGAACACACACACACACACACACACACACACACACACACACACACACACACACACACACACATGATTTTACTGATTTTGACACTTGAGCCTTCATTCTGTAGCACTCCTGCTTTTTCAGGCAGACATCACAGAAATGTTTATAATGAAAAACCCAGTGAATATAACCATTGTACATCTTCATATCCAGCCTCTTTCCCCTCTGGCCATCCATTTAAAATATATTTAAAGATAGTGATACAACTAAATAAATGTGAAGGCATGCAGGGAAATGTATCTAATCCTTTGCATATTCTGTTGTTTAAGTTGGTGAGCACACAGATTTCTAATCTAATTCAGTACTTTTTATTTGTATATGTTTTCGGAATCAGAATACTTTATTAATCCTAGGGGGTGAAATTGCATTGTGTGTTTTTTTTTTATAAATTATGTCTGTTTTGTACCATTGACTGCTTGCTTGTATTCTCCTCAAGGGGTTGCTACAACGAATTAATCTGTATTGGTAATTTAGCAGAGGTTTTACACCAGATGCTCTTCCTGACACAACCCTCCATGGTGAGAGGGCCTTAGGTCCCCACCTGGAATCAAACCAGGGACCTTTCGTTTGTAAGGTGGATGTGCAAACCACTCCACTACAGGGATACTTATGAATTATATCTGTGTAAATCTTTATAATGTATATTCTTGATATTTCTGAGGTATTTGTAGCTGACCAGGAGCAAGATTTTAATTGGCACTCTTCTTCAATTAAAATAGCTCTGACATGTTTTAACACAGCTCTCATCACAAATGGCATATGATCCTAACTTAGCCGTATCTTGTCAAAGTTTACTCTTAACCTGTTGGTATTTTTGTTAATTTGGGAGGTCGGTAAAGGCAGCCAGCTGACACATTATCTGGATATTTTAATGTGGTCATTTTTGTGAAAATAGTGTAAAGCAGCAGTGCGAGGTAATAGGATACACTGAAGATAGTGACTTCCCTATAATACTAGTGACCACAGTTTGCATTTTCCTTTTTTTATATTTTATACATGTATCAATCTCACAGTTTTTGCAATATTTAGGGATGTTTTTAGTTTCCAGATTTTGTTTTAAATGAATTGAAAATGTACAAAACAAGCAGTAGATGGAAAGTGACTCACCATATGTTGGTTATTGCTATAACCAGTTTAAACATGTCTAGTTCAGCAAAAGCTGAAATAACCTTAGTGCTACGGTGATATCAGAAAATATCTTTATTTCTTTTGGTATGGGCAGCATGGTGATATAGTGTTTAGCACTGTCACCTCATAGCAAAAAGTTTCTTGGTTCAAACCTCAGGTGGGGCCTTCCTCTGTGGAGTTTCTATGCTCTCCTTGTGCCTATGTGGGTTTTCTCCAAGTGCTTTGGCTTGCTCCCACAGTTCAAAGACATGCATGTTAGGTTAACTGGTGATTCTCAATTGGCTGTGGATGTGAGGTAGATAAAGTACTTAAAGTTTCAAGAATAAAGTACTGTATGAATGTATGGTTAAAATGTGACTTGTATTATAAAGTGCTTTGAGTAGTCAGTAAGACTAAAGCATTATATAAATGTGAGCACATTATACGACTTGTGGTAATACATAAGGTTTAAAATATATATAATATATGAAATATATTTTGCTTTAATGTGTGTCTGCAGTTACTGATGCTCATAATGTGGGATTAGATTTATGGGATTAGTGGACATAATCTTATAGTAACGGACTGCATTTTATGGGAATCAAATCTCAACAATTAGTAAATATAAGAAGCCCAGATTACTTTTGAAAAGATGAGTAATTTGATTAGTTATATTAACAAGGATTACTTAATTCCATTTTGGTTGTACTATCAAAATATGAGTGTTTAAAAATCATAAAACCTTTTTTGTGATAGCCAAAGCTCATGAAACTTACAAAAAGAATGTCTGACATACGGTTAGTGTGTATTACAGCACTGCTTTTGTAAGGGCAATTGACTAAATTGAAGTACTCAAAATTGTATTTCCAATACCTTGTGCTACCAGTGGCAAAATTTCTATGTAAATTGTGTTCATTAATTGATTAAATTTTGTAGTAATTTGACCCAGTCTTTTCTTTTGTGATCGGTGAGCAAGTTATTGGTTGATAGGAGTGATGAGAGCTACTTTGTACTAATTTTTAGTTTAAAAAAAAATCTAAAAGCATTAGTATTGAAACAATTTAATGAATAAATATTGAAGCTGAATTCTTAATAGTATAAACCATGAAGCATTATGTTTTTACAGTCCCTTTATTAACTGCACTTGAACAGGAGTTCAAGCATTGATTGTATATACTTTTTATAAGAAAAAGAGTGAGGTTTAAGATCAAGGAATACAAAACTATGATGACATTTTAATTCTATAGCTTTCTATGACTGTGTCTTGCCTCGAGTACAAATGTAAATTATAGTATATAGCTGTAGGCTTTGCTGAAGATGCGCTTTGCACCAACAAGCCCAAAGAACCATGCATAATAGCAACAACTATTCATGCATTTTAATTCAAAGCAGTGGCCTTTCATTGAATGGCTCTATCTTTCTTCATTTCCGCAATTACGAACTTGCCAGAGAGTTTGGCCTTGAGATCCAAGAGTCTGAAGCAGCAGCCATGCTTGTTTTCTCACCAGCTGTAAAGCTTACTATTCGGATTGCTCAATAATTACATGCATTTGTCTTGTCCTGTCTGCTGTTGTTGCTTCTCAGAGCCCGTTGCATTGAACAAAGTGCTTCTGTTCCAACTCTCACCTCTACTCAGGTTGTTTCTAGAAAAGTAATCCTTTACTTTCATACAACTGGCTCTCTTGGGAAAATCAAAAGATGAACTTTGTACAGGGAAGTAATTTATGATGAAATTGGCCAGGATCTAGCCATGTTTTCCTCAGCATTAGTGTGTCTCCTGTTAGCCTAACTTTTCAAAGAGAGCAGCTTCTCCAGGAGGTGGCATTTAATTATGTTTGCAGGAAAATCGGTGTGTGTTTTATTGATTCCAGATAGTTCTTGATCCAAGGAGAGCTGGTCAGGTGTTAAGTAACTGATACAGCTTCCTATACTTAAGATAATACTAAAAACATGAAAGATGTGATGATGTGTTAGTGGTGGAAGTGGCGGATCCACAATAAGTGAGAATAACATGTACCTAATCAATAATTCAAATCCAGTTTTGAATCTTGATGTAGTCCATGGGGAGTACTTAATGGTCAGCAGTGGAATTAAAATTAGGGAAAAGAATATTTTATTTTATCTTCTCTGACAGCTGATTTGCTCTTGACCTACTGAGATATGTGGCAAGCTTGTTGATAGGTGCTTCCTGGTATTGGGTTGACCAACTATATAGTGTGTGTGTGTGTGTGTGTGTGTGTGTGTGTGTGTGTGTGTGTGTATAAGCATTCTGATAAATAAAACTTTTTTTTTACATTATGATGTTGCATTTGAAGGAGATAATGACTAAGATAAGATAACTTTGCACACCACATGTCCATGTGTACACTAGCCTCCTG
>VUQH01052321.1:0-12880 GCA_015106775.1 Etroplus canarensis | reverse complement strand
GTGTGTGTGTATGTATGTATATATACACACACACACACACACACACACACACACACACACACACACATATATATACACATAGTGTGTGTGTGTGTATAAGCATTCTGATAAATAAAACTTTTTTTTTACATTATGATGTTGCATTTGAAGGAGATAATGACTAAGATAAGATAACTTTGCACACCACATGTCCATGTGTACACTAGCCTCCTGTACTATACAGTCTAGTAAAACTCTCCTTCACTCCCTCTCTTTCCTGTTACAGTAATAGTAAAGCTTGGGTGACAAAGGTAATCTAACCTAGGAGACGGGGCGATAATAGCCACACTGACAGAGTGCTTGTTTGTAATAAGAGAGTTGGTGAGGAGTCAAAGGTGAAAAATGAGTGTGATATTGAAGGCGGGAGAGGAAGCTGTAAAAGGAGGTTTGTGTTTATCTGTGATTATTAGTGCACCTCACACCCAGAAATGAAGAAGGCTTTTCAGACCTAGACAGTGTAATAGAACGCACAAATTTTGGATTTCCTTCCAGCTGGATGCCATTCTGTGGCAATATGATATGACACGCTGAGTGTGATTATAAATGACCCAAATCGTATCCAGGGAGATGGTACCTTGATGATAGGCTGGCACACTTTCGCAGTTCACCTCTATGACTGCAGCTGTTGAGCTGTTCATTTCACCATACTATCAATACAGCTTAGTTGAAGGCAGAGACATCATGCATGCGTTTCTGTTTGGGTGTGTATAGTTTACCTGTGCTGTCAGGGAATTCACATCATTACGACTATGGCATGTAAACTACAAAAGAAAACCGGAAACCACACTGGGCAGCTTGTCACAATTAATTTGAATAATCCTTTGTTGTTGCTCCATGTCCCATCCGCTGAATTTAGTTTGGGACTAAAATCCCTGCCGAGCTTTAAGTGGAACTCATTATTGTGTCTATAGATTTTCAATGTGAGGTGCTCATTTTGGGGTTGGATTTTAGAATACAAAGAGGATTTAATTCATTGGGCAGACTAGAATTTTTTTATAGCAGCAGTACAGGAGACTCATTGCACTGGACTGTGTTGCAAACCTGGCTGAAGAAGAATTAACCTCATCAATGCATTTCAGCGTGTTGGGGACAGAATGACTCCGCTACCTCAGACAAGGAGTACATCAATATAAAGAGAGAACAGTCAAAACAACATTTTTTATGAGGGCCGGGGCCGTCATTGCTGTCTTATAAAGTTCAGCATGACTGGGGTTTGGCACCAAGTCGTCTGCAGCTGTCAGACTCTGCAGTCCCAACGACAGTGTCACATGACCTGTGGTAACCTAACCTGGCATTCCTTTAATGACCTCAAGCAACAACATGAAGATTATGTTCTCCTAATATATCCAACTTAAGTTCTTCAAATCCTCATTTGGTCTTCAATTTTAAGAAGGACAAGTTATAAATGGACTACATAGGAAACGTCATAGTCCATTATTCTGATGAATGGTTAAATTAATTAGTTTAATTTACTTAAACTAAAAATACATTTTTGTTCATCAAATGAACAAAAAATATAGTTGAAGTTAACTCAGTACAGACCAATCGTGCTTACTTGCATAGTCACCTCCTAAAGGCTGGTTTTGAGCCATAATAAACGCTGGTGTAAGAGACATTAATAGCAACAATGGCAAATGGCAAGTTGTGATTGAACTGGGCATGTATTACCAGCCTGTTTCTCAACATTATCCTTATGTACAGGGAACACAGTGTTTTGTTGCTGAGCTTTTTGTTAAAATGTGTTACTGGAGAAGTACAGGCTGTTTTGCCACTCGGAGGGTTATGCACATTTACAGTTAGGAAAGAATATGGTACTGTCCTGGACACATGACATTCAGCTGTGAGAAGGGTGTTTCTATCATAAGTAATCAGTATTTTTCCTTTTTTTTTATTAAGCTCTAGGAATAATGTAGATATTCCTAGTGACTAACGTCCTAATTGATTATGCGGAAGTTCAAATTTTGACTGATAACTGAGTACCAAAGAAAAAAAAGATTCAGAGTTTAGGTAATATTAGCTGTGCTACCACTTAGCCTTCTGTAGGTTAATGTGAGCACGCCTGTGCTCAGTCAGTATGACAATGTATTGCTCTAGTTGAGTGGTTATATGTCAGTTATATGGCAGTCTACACTAAACTATGTTTTAACGTTCTATTTCAAAATACCATCAAACTGTTATGGGTTTAAAATATGTCATTTGTCCCATTTTTAATTTTTAAATTTTTAAATCTGGACAACAATTAAATAGCATTGTACATTGAAAAAAAGGATTACTAATCAGCCAATTAGTATTTCTTATGCTGACTAGCAAGGGTAGCAGCATTTATTTATTTTTTAATGAGCCAGTCACACGCATCTCTAGTTTAGTCACTAAAATCACTTTGTTCACTTTAGGAAAAGATCTGTTTAAACTAAAATAAATGTCTCTGCTATAGGCTTGGGTACCAGGGTGATTAATCCTACCCTATATAATACACTATGTGATTGGTTGCCTAAGAATGAGTGGCAGGGATGAAACCACTCCCTTTCTGAAAAGTTGAGAGATTTTACTTTCACATTTTTACATGACCACAAGTTTTATTATTATTATTATTATTATTATTATTAAAAACAATTGATTCTTTTTTGTCTTTTTTTGGTGAGGTCAGTAGTTATAGTATTAACAGTTGTAGTAATACTACACCTATGTTTTTTTTATAGAAAATGCTTCCAGTCTTTGCTGAAATATTCTTCAATAAGAATGATAGGTGAAGGGTTTCCACTGCCCTAAAAGAACCTAATTTTTGCCATTCATTCTGCTTCCTGCTTACATTGAAGTGCCAGAAGAACTGAGAGTCAAGTAAGCCTAAGGTATTTTATATCACTTTAGAGAGTAACATTGGTGACTATCTGCCTGGCACACCATTAGCCCAAATCCCTTGTTTACCTGGGTATTACAGGTAAAAAGGAAATTATTATCCCTTTCCTGGGAACTTGGTTACAGTGTAGAGTGAGATCAGGCTCCTGTTGCATCCAAAATTGCTGCGATTAGGACACATAATCCAGTATCACAAGGGAGTAACCACAATGCTTTGAATATATTCCACCTGACATTTAGTTCAGCCAGATCTCCGATTGGCACTTGATTAGCAACTAATCCATGTCATTATCTCCTTCAGTGAAATTAGTTGAGTAGAAAATGATGTCGTAAATCACAGAGGTAGTACTAAGGAGGGGCTTTGATCAGTGTACAGCTCTAAAAGTGCTAGGAGGAGAGCAGAAATATGTTGTTGCCATGGATACTACAAAAAATAGGCAAGAGACAATATATGGCTCAATAGTTTCCAGAATATGCTTGGTTTTATGATGCAACTTTTAGTGTGGAAAAAGTATTGACAAAAGTTTTGGTTTTTATCTCCCAAATTGTCTTCGTGAAGAGATGGCCTTGCTCGCATAGTCAGAGGTTGAAGTTTAGATCTACCTTGATATAAGTGGCTATTCCTCTCTGTTAGATTATGAACTGATATGCAGACATCTCCATTTCCTGTCAGGTAAAAAACCAGACCCCCCTTTCTTGCCCACCCTGGGCTGCCTTCTTTGGCTCCAGTCCTGAACCTAACCCTCAGAGGAGTGGAAAATAATTAGGAGAGAAAATTGCTGCTGACACTATTTCTGAAAAGCAGGGTATTGTAATGAGAGCAGAGCAGGTATTCATTGTGTCTGAGGGAGCGATTGAAAGCCCTCGGTTTTCAGGCTGCCTGGGAGAAACCCAGGGAGAGTAAGCAGAGCTTTGCTGAGTCCCTTAATGCATGTGGGAACGGAGCCTTGAGAGGACGAGGTAGAGGTGTCTTCAACAATGGCAGGAGCCAAGGTTACGGCTGAGTAACTAATTCAAACTGCTCCAGACTGACACACACACTCATACACACACACTCTTGTCTCCTTTGTCTCTCTCAATATGTCTCTCCCTCTGTCTCTTGCTCTCTCCTAGTTCCCATTATGTGTTCAGAGAGATGCCGTCCAGCCACTGCTCAAAGTTATCTTCATTAGCTGTGTGGACTTGCTGGAGTGGCTACTCTGGGAAGCTTTTTCTGAACAAGGCACTCAGAGAAGATGAATAAATGTTTTGTCCCACATAGGCCCAGCCTAAAGCAGTGGCAGGCTGCTAGGAAAGAGATAGATGAGGTATTAACTGTTATATTTTTCAGCAGGGGCTGAAGAAGCCCAATGGTGAGGTTGACAGAAGCAGGCGCGGCTGCCTGAATATTAAGCCAGTTAAATGAAAAGTCCTCTATAAAGAAGTCTTAATAGGAGTTAAAATATAGCACTGCACACCACTGATTGTGCATCACTTAGCTGAGCACATGTTCATCTCAGGGCTTCTACTTGACATGTGATTCAGCCTGAAAGCTGGGATAAAAAGAGGTCGCTTTGATCGTCTTTTAGTGCTGTGATGCAGGTGCAGCATCAGGATGATGATTTAGCATTTGAATGATTACTGCATCTAAGTATAATGAAATAGGGACACAGGCATAATGGCATATGAGTCCTTTTGAGACTGCTCAAACACATGGTACTATGGATAATAACAAACTTCATTAGAAAATTAAAAGAGACTTGGAGCTGTTCAATAAATGTTTGCCTGATTAAAAAATATGCAGATTATCAAAAATAACTATGAAAACTTGAAAACAAAAGGTAATTTATTTATTTTTTGTTATTGCTTTGATGTTTTATTGTGAACAACAGGGGAGTGAACAAACTTGTCTTTTTTTTTAAGTGAACGTTAATGCCATTCTTAGTTAATGAATATTTGAGACTGCCTTTTTAATGTTGCAGGCATCTGTAATAGAAATCTGCAGGGAATAATGCCGAGATCCCACTTAAATGAGAAAATAAATTGATGGCCAAATTGCATGTGGGTCATATCTCCACTTATGGGAACTCAGATCTGCTTTTAGTTACCTAAATAATGGACAGAGAAAACTGTACTCACAATCAAGTTTAGATTGCCTCCACTCTGCAATTTAATTTTAAATTACAAAGTACATCTGAAACCTCTCTCTGTTTCTATGCTTCCCAACTCCTCTCCATATCTCTTTCTCAGACATAGAAATAAACACTCATATTACCCACAATGCATCTGCTATATTCCATCCATTTCTGTGAAGTGGCTTAAGTAAAGCAGGTAAATTAAATCTGTGGCTTTACCATCCAAGATTCTGGCAATGACCCAGATCAGTTTATCATCTCCTTCTGTATTTCCAGGCACTGTGAAGAAATTTCCAGGCTTTTAGGATCTCATTGTAACAACATGCACAGTGGCGCTCAGTAACATCAGAAAAAGTAGCTAAAGAACAGGAGGAGCAGTAAAATAAAATCACAAACCGTCTACAAGCTTATTCTTCAGCTGTAGAGATTCCTGAGGTGCTTATAGATAAAAGATCAGTTATGCTCAGAATTGATGAGTGGAGTCGAAGTGTCTGGAGTACAGACTCTTGTGGGAACTGTGTACAGTAGAGGAGGGCAGTTTAATATTTTCCAAACATGGTTGTCTTTGTGTGACCATAGAAATATGATAGTTTACTTTCGACTACTTCAAGGGAGGCATTGAAGATATTTGCTACATGCTCCTAAACTGTGTCTCCTTCCTTATTTCAGTAATTTCCTTTTAAATGAAATGCCATATGTTATATTATATTATATTATAAAGGCAGTTCAGCCTTTCAAACTTAAAAATTCATTTTTGCAAAGATGCAAATAAATGTGGCTCATGATAATAGACAATCTTGTTTGCACAGTATACATTATAAAAATGCCCACAGCCACTACATCCGCTCTTGTGGTGTTAAGTAGCTTTCATTGTCACCACAGCGATCCCTCCTCATATCCACATCACTGTCAAACTCTTGTTACTTTTTTGAAAAGCCATCAGGATTCGTCTCTGTCAGCTGCCTGTCCCTCAGTCCATTAAAGATGATTGATAGAGCTAGAAAATCTTCCACCCAGCTGTTGTTGTTGACTCATCTCTGAGGAATTGAAAAGAGCTGAGAAAAAGACCATCCCTCATCAAAAGACCTTTTGTCTGTGTTGATAATGTGAAGCAAAATAGATTTTAAGATAGCATATGTGAATAATTATTGAGTTATAGATAAAGATGGTGATTAGTCATATTTACCTTTAATCTGAATGTTAGAAATTTGTTTAACACCGTCCTGCAGGCTCTTCATTCACTTGATCTTAACTTGCTACCATTTTAGATTTGATAGATGAAGTTAGTCTGGGCTGCTTTTCCTCTCCACTGATCAAGTCATAACAAAGACCAACCAAAGAATATGCATGTGTGTTTGTCCAGCTGCTGCTGTTTCCTTCCACCTCTGTTTTCCCGTAATGGCTTGTGAGGATTTTTACAGGATAACTTGAGGAGAATTTTATCATGTTTCAGTGTGATTGATAACATGGTCTTGGAGGGATGTCAGGCTTTCAGAGACAGATAATGCGGATTTCTATCTCTCTGCCTTCTTCTGTAAGACGCGCCATCAATCAGATGTATCGTGGCCTTAACCTGGTAAAATTAAAACCTTAGAGGGGCGGGGGCCAGGGGTCTCCATAGAACCAGGACGCACACATCAACAGGGAGCATGACAGAATCAGAACACAGATCCACATCATAACAGGCTCACCACAGAGAACAGGGTGGATTCCACAACGGGGCAGAAAATACAGTTAATGATCGGACTGCATATCACTGTTGACAGAGGAGAGAGATTACAGGAAGAACAGTCTCATTTTCACTGTGTGCAGAGGCGTTATTAGATCCTAGCCCAGCTAATTTCATCCCTAAGCTTGTCAATATTTACCAGCAATAGGCACAGCACTCTATGGCAGACCCAGCCTCCCTATAGAGAGGAGATGCAGCACTCGGGAGATAATTTGAAAACTCAGACATTCAGTAACCAGAATCAAACGCCTGAACATAATTTTCAGCTCGTTACTGGTTCTTTGTTTTCTCATGATAAAGAACACAAACCCCTAATTAGCCCAGTTGGCTTGAGGGATGTGTTGAGTATGAAGTTTTACATTATTCTCCTCAGGTAGGCCCTTACCTCTCTTTGTATGTCTGTTTGTTTCAGTTGATGGTTGCATACACAAAGCGGCTGGGTCCTGCCTGTATGATGAGTGTCACTCGCTAAATGGCTGTGAAACCGGCAAAGCCAAGATCACCTGCGGCTATGATCTCCCTGCAAAATGTGAGTATCAGTAATTATTAGTTTCTGTTTGTTTTTCTAATGTGTGCAGAGGTGCCTTCCAGGAATATTTTCTAATTAAAACTGTTGCCATTGAGAACTACATCACCTGACAGTGAACATTAAGAATTAGTGGTAAGCATTAGAGCGTTGAAAACATTGTGCTCTCCAGCATTAATCTGTGTAGTTTTGAACTAGCACTTTTCATAAGACTTTTGAACTAGCTGGGAGATTGCTCTACATTGCAAATATTGCAAGAAATCACTTGTAGGGAATAAAGCAAATGTTTTGCATCTGCTTAGTGTTTGATTTGAAGGATTTATGATTTTATGCACATTTTTATATTTTGCATTGAGGTCATAGTTACTGTGAAGTTTGAAAAAAAGATTATTGCTTTTGCAAAATAAACACTTGATTTGCGCAAGCACACATGGCCACATGTGTATTGTATGCACACTTGCATACTCTCATATAATGACTAGGGTCATGAATGCCAAAATAGAGTGGGATGTTTGTGATGTTGAATATAGGAACCAGTGAATCCAAATTAGTTAGTTTTAAAAGCTCATTTGTATTAAATAGGGAATTGTTATTTGGAAGATAATTAATGATTGGTGCTTGTTGTACAGCTGGATGAGAGTGTCATCTGCACACAAACAAAGACATTAAGGAAGCTATTAGTTGCTTAATTTGATTGATTTTTCATCCCTGATTTATTCTGTTAACAGATCACATAACTCTTACTGTCATGAAAATAAATGAATAAATGATCAGAAGTTGGACTGCACGATTTTCCTTGTTTCCCTCTATCATGAACATATGGTTTTATAATCAAGTTAAGAAAGTCAGTGCTTCTATATGTGTGTCGCCTCATCTTAGAATCGAACAGCTTTTATAGTAGCTAAGTTCTTTTGATAATTGTCCTTAATACGTGTGTCACTTTTCAAACTTTGTCACAAGCTTCTTTCCTTGCAAACTTGAAATGGAAAACATGATAGGATAGAAGAAATGTCACTTGGTGTAATTCGGTCGAGACAAACGTCCCAGCAGTCCTAACCTAACCCTGAAGGATTTCCGTGAGACAGCCAAGAGAAGACATTGAGGCGCAGATGAAATTAGGTTGTGTTAATACGGTATGTCGTAAAGATGTCAAACAAATGGAGCAGATAAACTGCAAGTCTGTCTTGTGGGCAGCAGTTTAAGTGTCTGCAGCTTCAAAACAGGGTGCGCCATGACAATTTAATAACCTGTAGTGTCACCTGGGAGCAATCATGCTGCCATTGGGTACTGTTATTGTAATTATCTCTGGGCAAAACACCTTCTCTATGCTGATAACTCGTTATAGATCGTGTAGTTCTTTACTAGGAACAGTCAGTTAATTTTTGAGTGTGATATTATTTTATATTAGAGCATCTTTCTCTGAGCCAGTATCATTCTCCAACTCTAATCTTTGTCATAATCAGCATTGTCGCTTGTCTGCTCTTAGAAACTGACAGTCGCTTTACTTTTCTTTGTGAGCTCAGCTCTGACAAGTCTAAAGTCTATCCACAGTTTGGATTTTGTTCTTTTTGCATTAATTTCAGTCTCTGACTTATTTGTTCCACCTCCACACACATTATAAAGCTGCCGTGACTGCAAACAGCATCTTTTCACTGTACAAAATCTCAAATAATAGTCTGTCCACCCCCTCACCAATGAACAAAGTAAACAAACACGACAACAGACAATTTTCTCATTTTTGAATTTCCCTAAATTCAAGGATGTCACATGTAGGTGTATAAAAGGGTGAAATAGCAGTGTATGGTTTTTATTAGTTGAAAGTTAATATTATTATAATGGCCCTCTGCTGTAGCTAAAGCTGAATACATAAAATGATTAAAATGAGTTTTTAAATTTCTGTAATTAAATAATTAACTTAACTGAACATGGCAGATGGAATATCATGATGATTGACAGAAGCGTCTGTTGAAACAATGCAAAAGTATTTCAGTGGTCATTCTCATGCTTATGAGCAGCCGCTTATAGAACAGCTAAATTTAAATAGAAATTAAAAGTATTCTGATTTGTTTTGAATTATATTATCCAACAAATGTAAAATTAAACAGTTTCCAAACTGAGAATTATGATCCATCAATATTCAATAATGACATTAAGTTGTTATAGTGACCAAAGTCAATGAGTAAAAATTGAAGAAATATAATGTATATGTGGAAAAATTTAAGAAAAACCAAATATGAAGACCAGTGTGCCTCTCCATTGCTTCTTTTGAGCCTACAGATTCCTTTACTGAAGGAGTCAAGCATTCAGATTTTTCCGGTAGTAAATTACTAGCTTGGGTTTAATATACACTCACAGCCAGGATTGAGATCTGGTGGCTATGAAGGCCATTTGAGTACAGTGAACTCATTGTCATATTCAAGAAACCATTTTGAGATTATTTGATCTTTGACACACAATATGTTATCCTGCTAGAAGCAGTTATCAGAAGATGGGTACACTGTGGGCATAAAAGTATAGACATGGTCAGCAACAATACTCAGGTAGGCTGTGGTGTTTAAGTAATGCTCAGTACTAAGGGGCCCAAAGTGAACCAAGAAAATACACCTAACACCATTACACTACCACAAGCCTGAACCACTGATACACGGGAGGCTGCTTTCATGCTGTTTTCATCAAATTCTGAGCCTACTATCCAAATGCCACAGCAGAAATCAAGACTCAGAAATCAGACCAGGAAACATTTTTCCATTCTTCCATTGTCCAATTTTGGTTAGCTCATGAAAATGGTAGCCAGAAATTCCTGTCCTTAGTTGACAAGAGTTGCAGTTGCTGCTGCTGTAGCCCATCTGCTTCAGGGGTTGACATGTTGTGTTCAGAGATGCTCTTCTGCATACCTTTAGTTGTAACAAGTGGTTATTTGAGTTACAACTGCCATCTTATCAGCTTGAAGCAGCCTGACCATTCCCCTCTGATTGCTGGGATCATCAAGGCATTTTCTCCCAGAAAACTGCCTCTCACTGGATATTTTCTTTTTTATAGACTATTCTCTGTAAACCCTAGAGATGGTTGTGTGGGAAAGTCCCAGTAACTCAGCATTTTCTGAAATACTCAGACCAGCCTGTCTTGCACAAACAACCATGCAAGTCCACAGTCACTTAAATCACCTTTCACCCCTATTCTGTTGCTCAGTTTAAACTTCAGCAGGTCTCGGTCATGTCTATATACCTAAATGCATGGAGTTTCTGCAATGTGAATGGTTAATTAGATATTTACATTAACAAGCAGTTGAAGAGGTGGACCTAATAAGGTGGTCAGACTACTCCCAGAAACCTAAGGTTTATTATCCAAGGCTGAATACTATAAATTACTCAGAAAGTCCTTTAAAACAAATAAGAACACTGGCAGCAGGCAAAGCTGTAGAAAATTTCCCCCCGGGGATTAATAAAGTATTCTGATTCTGATTCTGATTCTGAAAAATCCAGGCTGTCCAAAAGCACAGGAAGTCTGAAAGATAAAGTTGTGCTACATGAGAGTAGAACACAGGTGGCAGACACAGGCACATTGAGAGTATAAAGACCTACAATATAAGTTTATCTTATTTTTGT
The DNA here is from genome assembly GCA_015106775.1 of Etroplus canarensis. Taxonomy (NCBI): domain Eukaryota; kingdom Metazoa; phylum Chordata; class Actinopteri; order Cichliformes; family Cichlidae; genus Etroplus; species Etroplus canarensis. The sequence continues at coordinate 2,011 of VUQH01052321.1, read as the reverse complement.
GTCTGTCAAAACAGTTAGACGACTAAAATATTGTTATGGTCATAGTGTGTGTTGTATCTGTCACATATTGATTTCTGTAGGCTGTAAAGACAGTTAAATTGTTAAACAATACTATCAGACATTGAAGTGTCTGGATTGCATTGCTGAGACAAAGTGAACCAGCCATTTACAGGACCAACAAGTAACCACAAACATTTTTTACATTACATTGTTAGTATTTTCAGTATAACTTTAATTTTGCAAATACATTTTTGCATTGTGAACAATAAAATTATTATTTCTGTCTTATTGCAAGCAAAACTACTTCTGCTGACGCATATCTGCAGATGGTGGTTCATCGACTATTTCAAAGTGAGAAGAACACAGACAGATGGGCAACTATTTAGCATTTACATCTTGGCAAAGAACAGTATTTCCAGCGTGGGCATTCTCTTTCTAGTTTTTCCTGAACATTAGGCTCAGTTTCACAATTTTCTATACACACATAAATCTCTTGGAGAATTGCACTCTTCTTTGGGGACTCCCCTCTCTGGAATCCATTCCACTGGATGTAATTAGACAGTCCAAACATACAATGTGAAGAACCAACTGTACATTCCTTTGCTTTTAATTAGGGTTGGAGAGATTTAGGCTCAGGTTGGCAAAGCCATCTGATGACTTTGCCAATGATGCATGGAAAGCCATTCATCAGACTATGCACTCAGCCATTTCTCTTGATCTTATAGCATTTGTGAAGTCTTAAGTGTTATTTAAAGATATCAGCCGTGGTGTATCATATTTCATCAGAAAAAAAATTGCACTGGTCAATTTTGTTATTTTTCTAAGAAATTGAGAAATTACAATTTAAACCCCACACTCAAACTCACTGGTAAAGCAATAAAATGCTTCCTTGTGTCTAAAACTGCTAACTGCCCACAGGGAGACAAGAAGTAGATCTGAAATCAGAGTTATCCTTGTTTGGAGATTTGATGTGCTGAGGCGATGGAAAATGACTGGGCTAACCTACCCCATCTCAGTCCCCCCTCCAAGACAAGAAAATTGCTCTCCATTACATCCTTCTAAGCAGTTCAGACTGTGAATCCCAGTGGCAAATGAGCCTTTCCTTTAAGAGGGCCAAGCACATGTGGGACTGATTATTATGGGGCTGGTCCAAGATTATTTATCAATGACAGTAATTACCCACCTACCATAGCGGAAAGACTTCAACAAAAGAAAAACTGTCTATTACATCAATCTGACAGGAAATTGTCTGTTTGACCTCATGTTAGACAAGTTACTCATCTGTTCATAGATTAATGATCAAATAAAAATACAATGTCAGATGTAACCAGCTAAGGCTCATATTTATGACTGAAGGATGTGTTTTAACAGTGTACATAGTCATGCCATTATTGGAATTTACATTTAACTATGCACTGTGCCTAAAAATTACAATATGATACAATGAAATTGTACTTTCCCCACTGTTATTTAAATTACTTCTCTGCCAGGTTGAAACTTTGCATGATCCATTCAATTCAGTTTAATTCAATTTTATTTATACAGCGCCAATTCACAACAAAAGTTGCCTCAAGGCGCTTTACACTGTAAGGTAAAGATACTACAGTGTTAACGAGAAAACCCCAACAATCAGCGCAAGCACTTGGCGATCATGGGAAGGAAAAACTCCCTTTTAACAGGAAGAAACCTCCAGCAGAACCAGGCTCAGGGAGGGGCAGCCATCTGCCTTAACCAGTTAGGGGTGAGGGGACAGAGAAGGGAGAAAGGAGAGCAAAGAGAGAGACATACTACGGAAGAGAGAAGACAACGTTCAATGACATGCAGCAGTAACAAATAAATGCATGGGGAGTGAAAAGAGGTGGGTGGAGAAGAAATTCCCAGCACATCATAAGAAGCCCCCTAGCAGCCTAAACCTATTGCAGCATAACTAAGCCCTAACTATAAGCTTTATCAAAAAGTAAAAGTTTTAAGTCTAATCTTTAAATGTAGAGAGGGTGTCTGCTTTCCGAAT
>VUQH01052318.1:2677-53054 GCA_015106775.1 Etroplus canarensis | reverse complement strand
AATTCTTCTTCTTCTTCTTCTTCTTTCGGCTGCTCCCATTAGGGGTCGCCACAGCGGATCATCTGGTTTTGGATCCGCATATTTGATTTGGCAAAATTTTTTACGCCGGATGCCCTTCCTGACGCAACCCTCACCATTTACCCGGGCTTGGGACCAGCACTAGGAGTACACTGGCTTGTGGGCCCCTGTGGCTGGTTTAAATATACATACATATGAATACTAGAAATAAATACATAGAAATAGAAATATGTATATAATAATATATATGAATATAGTTATATAATGGAGAGTAACACTGCATTCTCACTGCAGAAATGGCCTGAATCCGTTTTTTTTGCCAATTTGTCACCCACATCTGATTTGTCCACGACAGTCTAAACAGCCCAGATCCGATTTTTTTAAAATCAGATTCAGGCCACTTCAGTATGTGGGCCTAATCGGATATTTTTCAAAGTGACCTCGGTCATGTCGCATTTCCTCCGACTTTTACGTCATTGACGTGGGACAGACCTCATAATTCTGCACCGGGGGAGACGAGACGCGGCGAGATCAAATGTCAGCATTGCACAAAACAAGCATGACAGACAGCGTTGATGGAGCTAGTCACTGGAAAGAAAGTGAAGTTTTGTTCACATGCTGAAATGTGTAACATCCATGTATGCTTCCGCAAACACAGCGTTCTGCTTGTGACATCACGCTTTCTTTGGCGCATGCACGTCACTTCAGGGCCATAGACTGTTCACCCTGGACTCTGATGGCGGTCGCATTTAAATTATAATGTGAACAACTACGCAAAAAAATCAGATCTCAGCAAAAAAATCGCAATTGCCTGCAGTGGGAACGTAGTGTTAGACTACTGGTCGGGATTGTAATGTTCACGAAAGGAGTGTTTGCATGTGCCCTTCTGACATCTATGCATAAATGTTGTAATTAGGTTTATTTATGGCATTATAATGTCCCTAGGCTAGGTTAGGGCTGGTCAAAAACTGCAACTGTGGCATGGATGTAGCATTGGGCCCAGGTAGGTGGTAATTGAGCAATAACCTGGTTCAGCAACATGATCAGCACAATTTTCTGTTTTTCCAAGTAGAAAACTTGAAGATCAATTCACAATATTCCACTGTTGCTCTTCCTATATTGGCTATTCTTATCATGCTAGCAGATTTTTAATGTTCTTTTAGATGGTAGATCTACTGCTAATAGCGCTGTGATTGCTTGAAATATCCCTTTGTCACTTTTATCCTGTTAGATTTCAATGTTAATGATCTTATCGGTCATGATTATGAAGGGAGTGGTCCTATTAGTGGAGTCCCACATTAGGATGGCATGGTTGGTGCTTTCCGATCACCATTATGCTAACATCAGTAACATGATCAATGTTATGTCATGCTGATGCATTCACATATTTTCATGCTTTTTATGGCCATGGTTACTATTGACCATATAGTCGTAATACTCCTGAATGCTTTCATTCAGTGGAGAATGAGATTAATTTGTCCTGAATGTGACTGTTTGCAAGCCTCCAGTAGATTTTAATTGTCATTAGCAGTACAGCCAGTCAACAATAAGAAAACTTAAATACTGTCTTTATGTGCTTCACACATTACAACAACCTGTGAATTCTGATGGATTTTGATCTGGATGAGCTACTACGTCATTGACATTCTGGTTTTAGAAAGCAGAAAGGTGAGAGAGGACAGGAAATGAGCAGAAGGAGAGCAGGGGCCCGCCAATCCCTAGTGCTCCCTTTTTTAAATTTTTGTTGGAATTGCTCTCTGTCATCAGAGTAGATAATAGTTTTTATATTTGGAAATTTATTATTTAATCATCCTATCTTTAATATAATACTCAAGTAAATCTTCTCTTAAGCATATGCCATATGCATCTTATTGCAGAGTTAAAGGGAAACTATTACCACATGTATGAAAAAGCTTTTTTAAGCCATTTGTACCTAATATGTTGTGTAATAAATTCCTTCAGGTGACATGACTTTGGTACATTGTTAGAATACTTCCGATATACTCTTTTTGATCTACACTTGTATGAAAGTAACATTCAGCTACTATCTTGTTCAGGCCAACCAGAGTGAAAACATCAGTTATCAGCTTGACGGCTCTCTAGTTCTGCCATGTCTCTCTTTGCTTGATCTTTACATCACATCAGTAATATTACTAAATCCACTTCCTCCGTTAGACCACTATGACCAGACACTCTGGCAGCACTCTGACGCCTCTCTGTATCTTCCTCTCAGTGGCTTATATCCACTCAAATGACAAGCAATGTCTAATTTCTGGTTCATCACACATGATGAATGATCAGTGTTTTGGGATGATGGCTAGAATCAGTGAATCTGGCTTCAGGGTGTATTTTACACATTTCTCCCCTTATGTTAATAAAGCTTAATAAAGTACTTCCTATGTGTATTGGTATTGATAAAATTAAACAAATTCTCTATAAAGATGTATTTCTTTGGTCATTTTTTCAGTGATGCTTTTTATAGATCAGATTGATCTTGTATTTTTTATGAGTGCAGCAACAGCAGGACTTGTCACCATGTGACCACTATTGAGATAACCACTCATTCCTGGAAGTGATCCCTGCAGCCAGTCTTGTTCTCACTTATCATGTGATGGACAACATTGGATTACATAAATCAGTTTGTCTCTACACGCAAGTTTGTGTGTTTGTTTGTGCAAAGGTTGTGTTCCAGCCTGTAATTTCCAGAAAAAGCACATTTGCTCACATTTCCACACTTTTTTCTTGATTTATAACTGCTGTGAAATATCTGCATTACAAATATTTTGTAAACTTAATGTATTGTGTTTTTATCATTGTTTATTACTTTAATACTTCAACGCTGTGCAGTCTTAAACTCACTTGAAAAAAGCAAGCTGAATACTATTACCCAGAATCCTGCTGATGTCATTTGACCATCACACCTCCTTTGACCAGGGTCCCACTGGCATTGTTTACTTCACACGACACTCTGTCACAGGGTAATTAATAAATCCCAAACCCTCTGCTGCACCCATCTAGAGGCCCCTTGTTACTCATCTTTGCCTTCTGCAGTGCACACACACTCACACAGACACAGAGTGTATATGGCTGGGTCTGTTTGTTAGTCCATACAAGGCATTTTAACTCTGAAATTTCTGCTCATGCAAGTACAGTATTCTAAACAAGGACAAGTTCCTCAGGGGACATTGGATTGCATGTGAACTTGAACTTAAACTAACATTTTTTATATTACTGATTAATTTTATTATTTTTCTGTTAATAACTTTAGCAACCAGTCTTACTCCTACTGGTACCAGGCAAAACTAGTCCCAGTCAATGGAGTTTTTTTTAAAAATAAACCTGAAGTGGTGACATCATAAAGGGGTCACAGAGAAGCGTGACATCATCTCTGAATTCACAAATCAAGCATAAGAGCTTGGACTATGTTTTGATCTGTGGGTGGATCCAAAGTTGCAGTTGATGGGACGTAGGCCATTACCCTCAGAATAGGAGGACTCTTAAAACTGAGACCATCTCTCATGTAAATGCCCTCAAACTCTGCACTGCACTTTCCTGGTATACAGCAATGTCACCAGTCTTGAAGTAAAGAAGAATGGTTGTTCCTTGATTTACTTGCAAGAAGCATTAGAAAAGTAGCTTTTATGTTTAATATTGAACTTTTCTTAATTATAACTCTTAATTATAACTCATCAAATTTTTATGGCAATAATTTGACTTAATCCCTTCATCAAAGCAAAATACCACTGTTAAATCAGACTGCCTGCTTGATTTCTAATGGAGAAGGAGGAAGAGTGGAAGAGTGAATCTTTGTGCTTTCTGGCCTGGACTTCAGCAGGCAAGAGTTGGGCTGAACTGTTAAGCAGCTGATACTGTTTCTCAGACGTTTTTAGAGGCTAGGCACAAGCAGACAAAGATGTGCTTGTGTGACAGTACCTCATACCCCACCACTGTGATAAGAGAGCACTCTCACCTGCAGGGCTTTCCATCAGGAGTGAGGAGGAGGAGGAGGAGGCCCCCTATGCAGTGCTTATGGGGCAAATTGGGTTTCAAATTAAAAACATTTGGTAAACACAACGTGTTTGTTCTCATAAAGGATTGTTTGCAGTCATCATAAATGTCATAAATTTACAACAACAAAAAGAAGTAAAAGTAAGAAGGAGGACTAGGTTGTAGCTAAACAAAGAGCATGGCACTAAAGAAAAAGGCAGCTTTTTTTGGCAGCTGCACATCCTGCATGCAGCAGGTCGATGCAGGACAACCACTAGGTCGACACATATTGACCGCTGAGTCACTGCTAGCTGACTGTCCTATGGGAGACTGTGTATCTGTCATGGTAGATCAATAAAGCACCCATAAAGTATTGTACACATTAGACCTAGCTGACTGAGAGATTTTCCTTGTGCAGGACCTTCACGCAGGGCTGCTGATATCCATCCATCTATCTATCTATCTATCTATCTATCTATCTATCTATCTATCTATCTATCTATCTGTCTATCTGTCTGTCTGTCTGTCTGTCTGTCTGTCTGTCAGTCAGTCTGTCAGTCTGCCTATCTGCCTGTGTCTGTCCATCTCTGTCTTGCAAAGTGACTAGATTTAGCAGCTTGGCATATCACAGGTATACCAGTTTTGACATGTATAATCTGGTATGAAAATATAATGCAGAAAAAGAAGATTGGAGTAATTTATAAATGTTGTCGTTACATACATTATATGGACGAATTTATTGGGCCACACCTCTTAATTATTGAGGTGTTAAGGTGTTTCACTGAGGCCTATTGCCACAGGTGTATAAAGTCAAGCGCCTAGTCATGCAGTCTGCCTTAACAAACATTTTTGAAAGAATGGTCTTTCTAAAAAGCTTACTGAATTTGAGCCTGGTACTGTAATAATGATGCCACCGTTGCAATAATTCAGTTTGTGAAATGTCTTTCCTCCTAGATATTCCATCATCAACTGTTGCAAAGTGGAAGCAATTAGGAACTACAGCTACTCAGCCATGCAGTGGCAGACCATGTAAAACTACAGAGCGGGGTCACAGAGTGCTGAGGTGCATAGTGCATAAAAGTCACCAGTGCTCTGCTGACTCAGTAACTGCAGAGTTCCAAACCTCCTCAGGCACTGACATCAGTACAAAAACTGTGGGAGTTCCATGGCATGGGTTTCCATGGCCAAGCAACTGCATGGAAACTTTATATCACCAAGCACAATACCAAGCATGGGATAGAGTGGTGTAAAGCATATCGCCAGTGGACTCTGGAGCAGTGGAAATGTTTTATTTGGAGTGATGTATCACAGTTCTCTATCTGGCAGTCTGATGGATGAGTCTGGGTTTAATGAATGCCAGGAAAATATTACCTGCCTGACTGCATTGTGCCAACTGTAAAGTTTGGTGGAGGAGGGATAATGCAGTGGGGTTGTTTTACTGGGGTTAGTCTGGGCCCCTTAATTCCAGTGAAGGGAAATCTAAATGCTTCATCTTAACAAGGCATCTTGGACTATTCTATACATCCAAGTTTGTGGGAACAGTTTGGGGAAGGCCCTTTTCTGTTCCATGATGACAGTGCCCCAGTAAACAAAGCAAGCTGGAAGAACTTGACTGGCCTCCATCAAACTCCTTTGGGATTAACTAGAATGGTGACTGTGAGCCAGGCCCTCTTGTCCACCATCTGTAACTGACCTCAAAAATGCTTTTCTGGATGAATGAGAAAAAATTCTCACAGACTTCCTCCAAATCTTGAAGAAAGCCTTCCCAGAAGGGTGGAAGCTGTTATCACTGGAAAAAGGGGACCATATTAATTCTAGTGGATGTAGAATGGGATATCATTAAATCTGTAGGTGTAATAGCCCAATTATGTTGCCCATGTAATGTAGTTTGTTTATTACAGTCACTCCATCTTCATAGTTTACAGACCTGTTTGCAACAAATGCAGAAGAATGCACATTACAGCTGAGCACTCGGTGGTGCAGATTGAGTGTATAATTTCTGTACTTGAATCACAATTTGAGACCTACACAAAAGTCCCACTTTTTCATAGCTTTCAGTACCAACCATAAGGTCAATATGATATTATTGTCTGGTAACGCTTTTACCATCTTTCTTTTTCACAGTGTTAAAATAGAAAATTAAATTTTCAGGAAAGACTTTATATTATCTGATATCATGCTGTGCATCATAGTGCATATTGTCATTGTTCTTTTTCACATTTCTTTAAAAAAATCAGGGAGAGGGTTTTCTTTTTCCAGCCATAGCTGTCTGCACCTCTGTCTTAACTGTTGTTACAACAGTGGTGTAACACATATATTCTGACTCAGCAATGAGTGGCTAATTCACCACAGCAGCACTTTCTCTGGAACTGAAAATATAACAAACAACTTGATATTTAAAAAATATGCCAACATGCACAAAACATCAAGTTACTACAATAACATGCAGCTCTCTCATTCTGTAAACATGAGAGTTGTTAGGCTTAACTTTTCAAATAGGATTGTGGGCAATAAACTGCATCAGGACACAGAGTTTTGCGGTATATGTGGAGCTTATAAACCAAATAATCAGAGGAGACATACCCACTTAGCAACCAGTTTACAAACAAAAGTACTGTATATAGAACTGTACCTGATAAATTAAAGCTACTGTGCACCGGTGTGCAGCAAAATCTTTTTACTAAGATTGTTCAGGTTCATAAAAAAGCACAATGAACTTTCTAGCCTCTGCAGGATTCAGGAGTTGTTGGACAGTTGTGTTTAGTGTTCAGGCATGCTGGCAGTATATTTTCTAAGAACATGTCAGCACTCTCCTAGTGTGTTTACTGAAATCCCAGCAGATCCACAAAAATATGGGAAGGTATTAACAGACGACTGGTTTCTGTCCCAGTGCTGATGGTTGACCATGCCGCATGGTGATAAAACACACAGTTACACACAAACCTAGAGCGTATCTTCCTTCTCTGCCCCGGGGATAGCTCTGTTATTGATGTTAATCCCATGACACATATCTGATGAAACAAAGATGTTATCGTTGCAAAATTGGACAGGAAAATTTTTTGTTTGGTAATTTTTTTAGTGCTGGAAGCAGTCCGTATGACAAACAAATAGCCAAAAATACCTTAAGAGGTAAGACAAGATATTTTCAAGGATGTGAGAGCTATGCTGGGCCTGCACCTGCACCTGCTTAATGTGTGCATGACCCTGCATGCAAACTTTAAGCTACTGGAACTATTCCAACCAGGCAACTGGTTCAGCCCAACAGATTTAAAGAGCACTTTGCTTTTGTATCTTTACAGTTTCCAGGCATTTCAACTCCTTGTTTTTACCCTGTGCATACAACACATTCCGGTTCATTTTTAGCTCCTTAAACATTTTTCAGTGTGCAGACACTTTAATCAGTGCTCTCTCTGTAGTGCCATATGGACTGCTGGATAGTATATATAATAGGATGATGAATGTGATTTTGTACTATACTATAAGTGGACCTGCAATGAAGGTAGCCTGGTCACGTTTTTCTACGGGATGGGTATTTAAGATCGGGTACCCTTAAGGTGGCAGAAGAATACCTTATGTTTTTATGTAAAAGAACCTAATCCATAGTTTTCTTTGCATTTTTTAAAAATAAAATAACATCACTGCAACGGCTTACAATGACAGTGGCAAAGATGAGCAATTGCACTATGGCAGTCTGCTGAAACAAACAATGAACTGCATACATGGCCCGCAATTCAAAAATGTACAAAAAAGGCCTAGGATCTAACTTTTTATATGACTCATCAGTGCTAACATTACCAGTATAAAAGTAACTAGAAAGGCTCTTGAAGAGCACATTCTCCATCAAGGCCAATACTCTGTTTCACTGTGTCAAAGAAAGAGATCTAAACCCCACCTCAAAATTTTCTTGTTCCCATGCTCCACCCTTGGTTTGGTAGGGTTTTTTTATAAGCTTGCTTACAGACAGACAAACAAATAGCGCTCAACAAATAAATCTGCCAGTTAGAGCAGAATAAAATGATACATTTTTGGATCACCAGTCAATTCCAGTCTTTTTGTCTGCTCACATTTAATTCTGAAGTGCCAGTTCCCATGCCTCACCACTCTATAGTGAACATTGCTGCTGTGAGTGAGGAGAGAGAGAGGTGGTACAACAGGCAGCGCTGTGAGGGGACCCTGAAAGCTGAGAGTGCTGGTCGTCAGAGGTGGCAAAAGTACACACATTCAGTAGTACAGATACTTAGATTAAAAAAGACTCTGTTAGAAGCTGAATTGCTGATTGAATTGTATCACTCAAGTAAAAGTGAAAAGTACAGGCTTTGAAATGTGCTCAAAGTATAAAAGTAAAAAGTAGCTTTAATAAGGACATTTTTACCAGCTATTTTTGTACAATCTATCTGAACCTCATGTTATATTAACATAATATGAAACAATAAGAGAAAATGAACTCTGTTTTAACTTTTATTAGTTATTGTAAAGAATGTATTCAGCTTGAACAGTCCTTATGTAGAACACAAGCAGAGAGAAACAAAGCAAGCAAAAAATAGTTCTTTTTGCTTTTGCCTACTTTGTAAATGGGCGATTTTGCCTCTACACTTAAGCAGAAAAATGAGCATAGTACCTAAATTATATATTTTTTGGCTCTTTCATCTGTCCGTCTTTAACCTAAGTTGTGCGTGATAAGCACCAATAATGGAAACACCGGTAAGATTGTCTTTTATCTGTTCACTTAGCTTCAAATTGGTCACATGTCAGGAAGATCTGCAGTGACTTGAAATTACTAGTAACACCTCTCAAATGTGTTTATTCTAAACGAACGACCCTGTTTTATAAATGTAAGGAGTAGAAAGTAGAGATGATTTTTTATGTTGAAATGTAGAGAGTAAAAATAAAAAGTTTTCAGGAAAACAAAGAAAAGTACAGATACCTGAAAATTCTACTTAAGTACAGAAACAAAGTATTTGTACTTCAGTATTTCTCATCTATGCGGGTTACAGAGGAAGAAAAATCACTGCTGCTTGTAGGTCGAACTTAAAAAGGCTTCTTTTGTGATTAAACACCACAAACAATGAGTCACCCCACATATATTTTTCATTCCATCATCTGGAGTTAGTAACAATCCAAATAAAAGTGAAAATTACATTTGCTGATTATTTTTGTACATTTTTTGTTGCTGTTATTGCTATAGTTACATGCAGTTTATTTACATAGCCTTCTTTCTCAGGCATCTTTCATGGAGTTCATGTATCGTGTAACATTTTAAGTACTGCGTGCATACTGTGCAGACATTGCATCATACTGCATGCATATCGAATTGAAAATCATTAAAAACATATGACTGACACAATTTTTATACTCATTCAACCATTTAATGAGCCTTTGTGCCCTGTCATCCTAGAGGAGACTCATCAGGATAAAGTCGATTACTCGTGGCGACATTGTATTGTCTCTCCACCGGAGAAGTGAACCCAGATTTATTAGCAGAGTATACCCTCACTGTAGTGCTGAGGAGTTCTGTTATTTTCTTTAAACTGTCAACCATCAGTGTTTATGCTCTGTACTGCTGTAAACCACTTTGAAATCAGTAATATTGTCAAAGTTGCCCTTTAAAGGGATTTGTGTCTGAATATTTTAGGCCACACCAAGTCACATTTAAAAACAGACACTGTGTGAAAAAGTCGTATCTTTTGTTTTTTCAAAGGGGTTTGAAGTCTTTTTCAAGTGCAGCTTTCTGTCCTCCGATTGACGTCATTCCTGGCCAGTGGTTCACATTAAAATAGGTCTCATGGCTAAGTTAGGAAACTCATAGCATACTGGAGGAATGTTAAAACCAACAAACAGTGTAGCTGGCTGCAATTCCTTTCTTCACATGTTCAAAGAGGGTCATTTTAAAGGATGACCAGCTCGAGTCAGCACTTCAGTTGATGCTTCTATAATTTGCCCAGCTTTCTGAGTGGTTTGATCACATGAAAAGTTATCAAAGAGATCTAAGCGATTTTTTTGTGCTGTTGACCCACATGTAATGAAGAACCACTTGAACTGTGTGAATGGTTTTATTTTCAGCCCAAGTAGCACTCCCAGATTATAAGTCTAGAAACTGTTATGATTGGCTGAAGCATTCATTATTATCACATGCTTCAATGTCTACAGCCAGCCTTAAATCACAACAGGAATGTGCAGTTGAAGCCACAAAATTTTGCACTTGTCAACTTAAATGAATGCCTTTCGTAATTGTGTTTTAAAAGCAACATCATTTAAGGAAATCTCTCCTTGCTTTAAGTAGATTTAATATTCATCAATCATTTATACATAATGAGTATTGATGCTTTAAATACTGCATCATTATGTTTTTTCACTTGACCACTAGTCTGAGGACAACATATGGGTTTTCTTATTTGCTGCTTGTGCTGTTGGTCTGTTGTAATCCATCACTCCACAGCTGAGTATCCACCCATGCAGTGTTCAAACAGCCAGGCAGCTTTATGTGTTTCGTAGCCTTGCTTTTCAGCTTTTTAATCCAGAAAACAATGGCTTCCTTTGCATTTACAGTTACTCAAGCTTGCCATTGGCTATTTAACAATTAAATGCATTTTGAAGTTGTGTTAGTAAACAGTTAATAATACACAGATATTACACAGAAAGTAGCACCATCTTACTTCCATCTTTTATTTCGCAGCTAATTTAGTGTAACAAACCTTATGCTTAAAGCTTATTTTCTACAATATGTAATCATATGTAAACAACTGCTTGACTGTTTAATGTTTCTGATGCTGCTGGTAGTGTCCAGTGTAGGGGAAACTGCTAGCTTTTAATACTGAAAGTAGTTGAACTGTAGCAGAGGCAGTTCGATAAGTTTAAAATACTTTCTCAAAAACAAAAAAATGACAATGTACCTGTGACTCAAAATTACAACAAACTATAATATGATAAGGTCATATTTGATCTAAGAATGACATTTTTTATGTTTATTGCAGGGCACGCCCACATAGTTTTTTGTCATATACATAACCCAAAAACATGAAATATCCTGCTGTGCATGAAAAAGTGTAAGGAATGCTATTTTTGGATCTGTAAACAATTATCAGCTCACAAGTAAAGCAGGATTTGCTAGTGAAGCTAGTCATCGGCATGTATTTGCTTTATTATGACTCAGGTGATTCTTACTTAGGCTGAGATTTAGCAGGTTTATCAGTGATTAACTTGTAGCTTTCCTTATTTCAAAGGGGTTTGAATTCTTCAAGCGCAGCTTTTTGCACGTTTTGAAAACTGAGTAACTCCTTGCCCTTTTGCACATGCATAAAACAAAGGTCATGTGGTTGGAGGTAGCTGCCTGGAGAATGCATTGCCTAGGAATACCTTTACACTAGTTAGGATGAAAGAAAAAGTTGGTAATGCTGGTCAAAACAGAGTAATTATATTATTAAAAGGAAATTATGCTTTTGCAACATTGTCTAAAAAGTTACAGACAGATCGGCTTCAAAATTTTATTAGTGGTGGGACTTGACCCAACTCAGAAGTAATTATTATTTGAAGTCCATAGGGATCCAGACCTGGATCCATGATTTTGTTAAAGAATTTTTTAACGTTTTGAGATAGGGCAAAAATTTTTATTATATAGCATATCTCAACAACTAAATAACTAATATTAAAAACTGTAGATATCAGCTTAACATTCTTAAGAAAATTTCCCAAAATTGACCCAGATCCAGGTGTCGTTCTGGATCCTGGGATCCAGATTAGCCAAAACTGAGGTGTATAAACCCATGAAGATATGAGAAAGTAAATAACAGGGGTAGAGACTTGCAACCAGTACCAGCTTTTCTATATCCTATATAGAAATAAAGACAGAAATATTTTAAACAAGGAAAACAGAAATTTGAGGATTGTTCTGCTATGGCAGAGTTATGTTAGGTATTACAAGAACAATAAAAATTTTACCAAACTGTCAAAGGCTAAAATTAAGTGCATTTCTGTTTATTTTTTTAAATTTTTTATTTAAGTTAGGTTTGTGACTTCAGTTTCATCTCTTTTAAAAATGTATTTTTTAATTTCAGTTACCCGAAATGTTTCATCACACTTAGTTTTAGCTTGTAGAGTTACTATAGAGAAGCATTTTTAGAATAAATATTTTTTCCAAAAATTCCTTCAGTGGCTTTATTTGTTAACTACATACAATGACAAAAAATGAGTTGAGCTACTTGAATCATTGAGTAAATATAAATTAAGTTAAACCGTTCACTACCTCTGAACACTATAAGTGGCAAATCAGATAATAATGAACATGGCAAAGATGTAGTTATTGCAGAAGTGGCACCAAGTGCCATCATCTACGTGCTCTGTGTACCCTACTGAACTGGTCAGCACACAGAAATCAGAATACAGAATCTCATTTTGATTCAGGTTGTCCATTATTAACACTGTGATTTCTCTCTTTACAGATGACGCATCCTCTAAAGAAGTCAGCAGGGTAGGTATTTGCTTAATTTTATGATCACATACTTTTTTCCGTTAGCTTTTATCCGTTAGTTTCACTTCACAGTTTCACCTGAGATATATACATATGAGATAGATAGATAGATAGATAGATAGATAGATAGATAGACACATGGTGTGTGTGTGTGTGTGTGTACATTACCTCTCAAAAGTTTGAGATCACTTGCAAATTTCATTGTTTTCCGAAGTACAACACATTTTCATGCAATTCCCAAACAATTGTATCCAATTAAAATTAAAGATGATTTTTAAAGAATTATCTACTTTTTGCATAGCGGCCTATTATAAGCAACAGTCAGTCCTCTGCATCAGTGTCCTGGTATGGCTGCTAATCCAAGTTAATCATTTTTAAGGCTTATTTATCAATAGAAAACCTTTTTGTAATTATGTTTCACGGCTGAAAACCATTATACTAATAAGGGAGCAAAAAAGGGAGCATGGCATTCTTTAGGTTATTTTATTATTTGAAGCATCAGCAGTTGTTTCTTTGTTTGCAGGGTCAAAATGGCCAGAAAGAAAGAACTTGTTTTTAGAGATCCATCAGTCTATTGTGCTATTCAATGAGAAATCTCTTACCGTTTGTTAACTACTCCCTTCAGAGAGCAGCACAAACTCGCTCTAACAAGGACAGAAAAAGAAATGGGACGCCCCGATGCACAACTGTGCAAAAAAACAAATATCTGAGAGTGTGCAGTTTAAGACAAAGACACCTCACAGGTTGTCAACTAGCAGCTGCACTAAATAGTACCTGTCACACACCAGTGTCAGCATCAACAGTGAAGAGATGACTTCAGGATGCTGAACTTCATGGCAGAATTGCCAAGAAAAAGCCATATCTCAGACTGGTCAATTAAAAGAAAAGACTGAGATGGGCTAAAGAGCTGACAATGGACACTGGAAGACTGAAAGAAGATGTTGTGGATAGATGAGGCCAATTTTGAGGTCTTCAGATCAAACAGAACAACATTTGTGAGGTGCAGAAAAAATGAAAAGATGCAAGAACAGTGCTTAATACCATCAATCAAGCATGGTGGAGGTAGTGTGATGATCTGGGTGATTTGGAGGTGGTAAAATAGGAGATTTGTACAGAGTTCAAGGGACCTTGAGAAAGGAAAGCTGTCACAAGATTTTGCAATGCCATGTCATACCCTTTGGACAGTACTTGATTGGGGCCAAACTCATTCCACAACAGGATAATGACCCAAAACACACCTCCAAAATGAGTCAGCAATATTTAAAGAATAAGCAGTCAGACAGAATTATGACAGTAATGGAGTGGCCAGCACAGTCTCTGGATCTGAACCCTATTGAGTTGTTGTGGGATTAGCTTGACTGTATGGTATGGAGGAAAACTCCATCAAGCCAATCCATTTTATGGGAGACGCTTCAGGAAGCATGGGGTGAAATCTCATCAGATTACCTTGAAGAATTGACACAATGCCTAAGGTCAGCCATGCTGTAATTGCCAAATGTTTTTTAATTATGGCAAAGTATGAAGAAAAATTTCATCATTTCCATTAAATAATTATTTCTAACCCTGACAGTGTCAGCATGTCCTGTTCATTAGCTATATTTCCTTTTCAGACTAATGCATGTTTCCATGGAAAGCAGGAGAATTTCCATGTGATCCCAAACTTTTGAGTTGTAGTATGTAGGGTAAATTAGAAGAAGAGGAAGGAAACATTTGGTCCTTTTGCTGTGTGATAAATGTATCATGTATGACACAGTTAGTAGGGAAGTTTGAAAGGTTTGATGCCCCCTGCTACACATGTATGTTGTATGTTCACACCTTTGTCATTTACACTGTTAGAAGACCAGGTGTGAGTACTCACAGTAGAGCCGTGATGCTGAGGAAAAAAAAGAGGTCCGCTTGGCCCCTCAATGCGTCACCCATAGTCTGTGCAAACAGGATGTGGGAGGATTGAAGTCGTCCCATGGGGGAGGGTTTCTAGTGCACCACTCTCCCTGCTGTCCTGTCCTCACCCTCTCGGCAAGAGCAGAAATAGATGGCTCTCTTGCCCCGTACAAGCCAGGAGGTTTGCCTCTTACATAACCACAGTTTAAAGCTGAGGCTGACCAGCAGAGCTTGCCAGGGCGCTAATCAGAACTGTGGGGCTCCGGTGACCTCCTTGCAGGACTGCAGGGGGATCCCTGAGCTAGAGTGTAAAGGTGGGGTGACGGATCACGTTGTGATGAATGACTTTGTCTTTGTGAATGGCAAGAAAATAATCCCCTTCGTTCAATAAAAGAAAAGTTTTTCTATTTAATCTGCATTAACTTTAAACTGGATGTGGTACAGTCTGTAGGTTGTTGTCAGGTTTTTCTATGTTGTTACACTTGCTTAATTTTGATGTTTAATCTCAGTGTTTATGCAAGACTGGAGATCCAATTTCTTTGTGTCTTGTGTCCAGCAGTACCAGGACACAAATATGCAGGGTGTGGTGTACGAACTCAACAGCTACATGGAGCAGCGCCTGGACACTGGAGGAGACAATAAACTCCTGCTCTATGAGTTGTGCAACATCATCAAAACAGGTAAAAGTAGAAATGATCCAGAGCCTGTCAGCTTCAGTTCATATCACACTGGTGCTGCAACCCAAAAGTGACAGACATTTTTAGAGAAATTTCTGCTTGACTGTGACAAATATTTGGAAAACCCCTCACAGTAAGCGTGGGGTCAGATACTTTGAATACCATTTCAGCAGCTTAAAAGCAGACTGCCTGTGCTGCATAAACTCCAAAGTAGCAGAAAGTTTTGTCAGTTAAAAATCAAATTTGGTGCAATTTGTCCATTGTGGCAAACTTCAGCCACATGCTGATCCAATAAATAAAAACAAGTGTAAGAATTATTTGAAAAGAGCAAACCAAAATCACGTTTGACATTTGTTGATTGATAAACTAGAAAACTGAGCTATAAAAAACAGTACTTGAAAAAATATATTATGTTCATTAAGTATTGATTGCTAGTTCCTCTTGTCGAATGTGACAATATAAACAGTGATGCAAAAAGGTTTACAGGTTTACTCTTTTATCCTCAACAAAGTTTAATTCTCTCTATTTTATAATGGCTTAAAATACTTTCAGTGGACTGAACCGAAAAAGGTTCAGTTCACCCAAACCTCACTTCTCATTAACTTCTTGATCAGTTGTGCATTGACTGCTCCACCAGGCTCTCTGTTGTCACATTGTATGATAACATGACCTATATATCAGTGTGAAATAGGACTGGAAAGGAGGACTGGGAATGAGATGCACTGGATGGCAGTCAAAGCTTTCGGTCAGAGTACCCTTGTAGTTATGTAGGACATTGTTAATTGATTGGTATTAGATTAGAACTGGACTGTGGCGTCCTTCTCTCTTTATTTTTCTCTTTTTTTCTGTTTGTATCTGTCATTTATTTTGGGCACATGAGAGATTACAGATTCATGGGAACAGACTGTCAGTGAATGTCAGATTTTACTAGACTTTATTTCACTTGTTCTGTTCATATGACCTGTGTGTCTCTTTTGTCTTCAGCAACAAAAGCTGATGGATTTGCACTTTACTTCTTGGGAGAATGCAACAATGTGAGTGCTGAATTAATTTTTTCACGACTCTATTTGTGTATATATTACATTTTTCTCCAGTTCCGCTTCACATCCTGTCCTTGTACATTCTCCTCAACAGAGTTTATGTTTATTCACTCCAACGGGGGCCAAGGATGGCCCTCCAACCCTCATTCCCTCTGGCCCCATTGCATTTGGGACAACCATTGCCGCTCATGTTGCCAAAACTCGCAAAACACTGCTAGTAGAGGACATCATGGGGGTATGTATGATGGTTTTCTTCATCTAACAATGATTGATTAATATCACTTTATGTAGCTGCATATCTTTAATGAAATAAATCTTTCTTGTTATTTCCAGGGCTAATGTACTTAACAAAATTTTAAAAATCCATTTTGACTTTGTTACTTTAAAATAGGTAGAATGAAAAATAAAGGAAAAATTAATTTATGACACAATAAATTTGTATTTTGTTAAATGACCAAGTATGATACTAAAAATAATGTAAGGCTTCATTATGTAATTATTAAAATGTAAGATGAATTAATATTTGTTGGAAATTTTTATTTATTAACTTATCTTTGTATTAAATCCTCTGTTTTTTTTTACTTTTAGTTTTCGTCTTTTCAATTTTGAAATGCAAAAAATTAAACATGAAAAGTGTGATTCAGTTTAGTGAAATGTTTCCATTGCATCCTCTTTGTTTATTTTCCTGCATTTATCTGTATTTTCACATTTCCTAATATGTTTTGCTTAATTAAGATAAGAAATTCTTCATATATCCCAAAAGTTGGGAATTTGCTGTGTTGTAGGAGCAATACAAAAAAGTGAAGAGCTAAACAAATCAAAAAATCTAAATCCAAAATGATACAATAAGGGGTTCCAATCCAAAATGAATGCAGGCACTGTGGTACAAGATCACACCTCTGCGTTTATCCCTGTGGCAGTGAAGCTCAAATTGATGATAAAGAAAGTTTTCAGCTGCATGTCCAGTAAGTGTGCAGAATTGGTCTGGATCCAATAATTATCCACAGCCATTCACCACAGCCACAATCATTTGGATAACCTCTGCGTCAGCTGATGGAGGAATCCAAACAGCATGTTGGTTCAAACTGGATTCACTTAGCAACAGCAATGATGAGTTCTCTCTGTGAGTAATATGGAAGCATTCCACAGTTAGCAGCTCAATATTCAAGCCACAGAAATGTTCCCAGGGATTACATCACTTTTAATCAAAACTAGTGCAAACGCTCCTTATTTCTCCTTATTGCTCGGATTGATGTCCCTATCCTCCAGAAGCCAGGTACAGTCACACTGTGGTCTTGGAAGTTTCAGTATGTCAAAATTTCACTGGACACTGCAACGCTACATGAAGCACATCAAACTACACTTCCCTCTGGTCTAAATCAGCTCACCGAGGTCATCCATATTATTTTCCAAACACCTCAAATCTACCACGATGATCACTATCTATCAGGTCATTTAGTTAGTTATGATTTTGCCATTATTTTCTAATGACAGTTTAGTTAAAATACAGATAACAAAGGCTCTGGGATTAATGGTGCTGCTTTCACACTTTCACATTTTGAAAAGGAGCAAATTTCACAGGAAAAAATCGGTATAAGGTCTGAAATAATTTCAAATTCAAGAAAATATCAGTAAAGTGCTCTCTAGTAGAAATCTATAATACTCAGTATACAAAACAAATCATGCTCAACTTAAATGCTCAAAGAAATCTTAATTTGAGAGAAATCTCACTTTATTATAAGATGTGTGTGTGGTTGTGTGTGTGTTTGTGTGAGTGTGTCAAAGTGAAATTCTCAAGAAAACAAGCACGTGAGACACTTGTGGCATACTGTTGACAGATTTAGAAACAGGGCTTTCTTTGTCATCATCATCATTTAATACACACTGTGCAGTTCAGGTGATAACATTCTTCTCCAATCTTCATGTTGCAGGATGAGCGATTTCCCGACGGCACAGGGCAGGACTCAGGGATCCATGTTCACTCTGTCCTGTGCCTCCCCATTGTCACTGCCATCGGGGACCTCATTGCCATCCTGGAGCTTCATCGGCACTGGGGCAAGGAGCCCTTCAACCTCAGCCACCAGGAGGTCAGTCTGACCCAGACAAAACACACCAAGAGTGGGAGGCTGGAGCAAGGCTCACAGAACTACAGTTAGCCTGGTATTACCCTTAATCTAGATCTGTTTAAGATCTCTGTTAGCTTTGTGGGCTTTGTTTTATTGTGGAAATATACAAAAGTGTATTTTTGTCTCTAAGGATTTTCCATCAGATGAAAAGCATTCTGTAAACACTAGTGCAATGAGTGCAAGTTTAAATCTGCAGCAGTTTGTTTTGTATCCACTTGAAAGTAGCCAAACAGGCAACACATTTGTTATTTACATATCAATATCCTGAAAAGAGACTATTTTTTAGTACCACTATCTAGATTTTTAGTTTGTGTTTATTGGCTTGCTAGTTTTGACTGTATTTGAAGCTGAGTAGGTAGTGTTCAGTGCCTTTAATAATTTCCTCCTGGGATTAATAAAGTATGCTGATTCTGATTCAGATTTTTCTGAAACAAGTGCAAAACATTAAAGCTGCAAGCCAAAACCCCAAACTATGAGCTGAACACTAAAATGCTTTTTAGAGCTGAGGGAATCTGCAGAGTGCCCCTGTTATTCTTTATGAGTTTGCTGCTATTAGTGTCCCCTTTCAAATTACACACAGCCACTGAACACCTCGTTCATGGCATGTAGTGCAGCTTTTATTTTGCATTTCATTGCTTAAATGTTAATATAAACAGAGCCACAGTGGGTGTGAGTGTGTGTCCCCAGAGTTGTGTTGAATTTGTGGGGTAACTCTTCTATGATTATGAGACTGCCTGATGTGCTGAACACATACTTATGCTGAAGTGTGTTATAGTGAAAAAATGTGATAAGTACAGATTAAACCTGGACAGTGTGTGATAATGTGTAAACTGCAACAGTATTTTTACTGCAGTTCTTTGGAGCTAAGCATTGCTTTCTCTTACAGGTTGCAACAGCTAATTTAGCATGGGCATCAGTTGCTATCCATCAAGTGCAGGTGAGCAAACTTCCACAGAGAACTAATTAGAATTTAACATTGAGAATTTACAACTGTACCTCACTGAAGACTTGTCAGGGAAAATGGAGAATCCTACCTGTTCCAGTTATTATGTTCTTGGATCACTTTGTTTGTTCTGGTTCTACACTGGTGTTTTTAATGGGGAAATCCACTGTGTACAGGAACTGGGTTGTCACTGAGCCCAGTCCAATAAACTAAGCCGTACAGTCGTCAAACAGCTCCCCAAGGAGGTCATTATGCCCCAGTCCTGTTTTTATATGAGCAGATAGCATAACACCTTAGAGAAGCAGTGTCTCACTGCAGCTCTGGCCACAGTGGACCTCTGAGCCTCAGTGAGGGGTACAGCACTGCAACACTCTGCACTCCTGGGTTAGATGCTTATTGGTCTCTGGGAAATTTTTGATACATTTGTGTGTCTAACTGTGACATTTTTTTTCTTTGTTGCTAGGTGTGCAGAGGCCTCGCCAAACAGACTGAGCTCAATGACTTCCTACTAGATGTGTCAAAGTAAGAGCTGCTCATAGTACAGTTCGCCTAACACTAAATGACTGCTACTGACAGTGAATTTTAAACCAAGTTCTAAGTTGAGTCTAAGAGTATCTTGTCTTCACAGCAGGGCTATGATAAAATAAAACTTTTTGCCCACACAATTGAAGAAATGACTACATTTTAGGCAACTTAGCCTTCATGTCTTGAATGTGAACGTCATCAGAGCTTCCCATTTGTCAAACATCTCAATGCGCCATTTCTTCTTTTCGCACAGAACATACTTTGATAACATTGTGGCAATAGATTCTCTACTTGAACATATTATGGTGAGTGTGATTTCTGCAAGTTCGTGTTCATTCACATTGTCTTCAAGGCTCCGCATCCTGGGAGTGTGTGTTAAATTATGTCTGTTAAAAAGACTAGCAATGCTGCAATATACAGATTCACTGCTATTATTTACTAAGATTAATAATCTGTTCATAATAAATACTCTTAATTGCTCAATCATTCATTATAAATACATATACTAGATATATAGGTATATTAAATACATGCATCGACTTGGCTCAGTCTAAAACAAAACAGTACTTTACACATCTAAAACAGATCTGAATGAGTGAAAAATGTGCATTTCTTTTACTAAAACCCACTTCCCTGTTTGTATGTTTTGGTTGCCTTGTGACTGTGGTGTAAGCTCAAGTCATCTGGTTTGAACACTAAACTGAACGAGGATGACTTGTAGTTTTGCTGTTTATAATTCTCTTCATCTAACTGTTCATTTCAAAAAACACCTAAAACAGCAGTGCTTTATCTGCTTCAACTAAGGCGCAGGTGGTAGATGTAGCCTCCCAATTTCTTTTTAGTTCCTTCAAACTCCCAGTGTTGTTCATAAGAGCCTGTCCCTGGTGTTTTCTTTTACAGATATATGCAAAAAACCTGGTGAATGCAGACAGGTGTGCACTCTTCCAGGTAGATCACAACAACAAAGAACTATACTCTGACCTGTTCGACATTGGGGAGGAGAAAGAAGGCAAACCTGTCTTTAGGAAAACCAAAGAAATTAGGTGTGTAATATTTAACCTTTTTTTCACATGCTCATTTTGGCAGTGTCTCTGTTTTTGATTTGACATATCTGTCTATAAGTTTCAGTTTTTCTGTATCTGGAAGACACTTTTCAGCTTATTCTACTGTGAACAAAAATCCTCTTGTAACAGTTCAGAAAAAATGCCAAAGCAAAAAGTAGTACATGCAGTAGAAAAATGGGTAAAAGAATGGTGCAGTCAAGCAGAATTGTGGGGGACCAAACTGCTAATTTCAAAAATAACCAAGGAAATAAATTAATTACACAATAAATTAATTCATGTGCTGTTAAATAAAACAAAATATATTATTTTTGCTATAGTTTTTTTTTTTTTTTAGAATTTTCTATTTAATGTATCTGCCTTATAATTTATGCATTTATTTACTTTCCCATTTTATTTTTTATTTATTAATTAATTGAAGAAAATATTTATTGAATGAATGTACCTTCGGCCGCTCCCTTGTATTCTCCCCAAGGCATTTTCTGTCATTTTTATAGATTTTTTATTTTTAAATAATGTATTTCTTAATGTAATTTTTTTTTTTTCCTTTGCAACCACATTTATTTCCCTTTATTTCTATCGGTATGTTTTTTGCAATTCTTAACACATTGATGCTATGTTACAGAAATGATAATTATTTTAAAACTATTCCTTTGATTTACTACTTTAGTTGACTACGTTTATAAAAACAAAACATTAAGAAGGAATAGGAATAAATATATAAAACAAATTTAAATACATAAAAAATGTAATTAAACAATTTTTTTTTAAAAATGCGCTGTTTGATGGCTTATTTAATTTATTAGCGTAATGATTATTTATTTGTTTGCATTTGTGTACAGTTTGTGCTGCAAATGTTTTACATGAACTTCCATACTGTTGATTTATAATTGATTTTTAATGCAAATTTTTTCTCATTAACCCATCATCAGTGGTTTCATGGTCTGTTGGTGCTTACCTCTCTACCTCCTCTCTTTTCCTCATCTTTGGCTGTAGGTTTTCTATAGACAAGGGAATAGCTGGACAAGTGGCTCGAACAGGGGAGGTCTTAAATATCCCAGATGCCTATGCAGATCCACGGTTCAACCGGTACACAGCCATTTTTACTTACATTTACATTATCATCATGCTATTACCTGTCCCTAACATTTCTGCTTTAGTGTTTTGCAAAAATAAAAACATGCTACACTTTACGATATTGTGATTAACCTGATATGATTGTATGTCGTTGCGAACAGAGAGGTGGACCTGAAAACTGGCTACACCACGCGGAACATCCTGTGCATGCCCATAGTAAGCAGGGGGACCGTTATAGGTGTTGTGCAGATGGTGAACAAGTTAAGCGGAAGTGCCTTCACTAAAACAGATGAGAACAACTTTAAGATGTTTGCTGTCTTTTGTGCTCTGGCCTTACACTGTGCAAATGTGAGTACGCTTAATTAGTCTTAAAATATTTCAAACTCTAACTACCAATACTGTCCAACAGCAAAAGCATGCTCCATTTTCTTTTTACCTCCATGCACAAGCATTGCAATGTAGATTATTATATAATGGGTCTACTTTAAGGCCATGAATACTTCATTTTAACCAGCTTACTTCAAAATAACTTCAGCTTTGAGATAATGCCCTCATCATCAACTGAAAGTCACTCTCATATGTGGAAGGTATGTTTCAGCTTCTCTAAAACAAATAAAGTGCAGTTTCTATTGAAAGTGATTTAGAAGTGTATAACCACTGGATGATTTTCCCTTACATGTAATGCAAACATTACATGGATCATGCCAACTCTCAATGCCTGCATTGTGTGGTCTGTCTGTCGAAGCATGTTCTCACTGTGGGGCCTGGCTCACCGTCATCTCTTGCGACAAACTTACGCATGAGCAGCGTCACAAAGATGGTTTTAAAATTGATGTGAGATGTTAATATTTTAAGACGCACAGTCTGCATCCGTCCAGTGACACGATTTATGTTTAGCTCTAATTTATGCTTCATGTCTCTTGGAAACTAACTTTGGCCAGCTCCTGATACATACATACCTACATAGTGATTTATGATTGAAGGTGTGATGCCTGGCGCCTGAACCTGACCATCTAGCTTCAGGACAGGGATACAAACCAGATGTGGAAACACTTTTTGGAGACATAAACTGCAGATAACTTTTGTCTGAGTCTTTTCGAAATTCCAGCAATGACGCTGAAAGAATTTTACATAGACATTATAAACAACATTTCTGTGGTATTTATAATACTGGAGTGTTCAGCTTCTCACTTGGCATTTTAAAGATTTCTTCCTGATCTGTGTTTTCCCTGCAGATGTACCACAGGATCCGACACTCTGAATGCATTTACAGAGTGACAATGGAGAAACTGTCTTATCACAGCATCTGCACATCTGAAGAATGGAAGACCCTTACTCAGCTCAACCTCCCTTCACCCATTTATAAAGAAATTGAAATGTGAGTGCTTCCTCTGTTTTCTTTACGGCCTCTGCTGATATACAAAATGTGTGACATTGAGTGTAGTTGGTGTACAGCCACATGTCCATGAAAGACACAGTGACACAGTCCAGACGTGGAATATGTCGCTCTGCAAGAAGAGTGCATGCACAGTGCAAGCAGGGGCGGGTGCTATGGATATCAACCTGTCAGTTCAAAAATCTCAGACTTCAGAAGTTCCCTACTCTGCATCCTCTCTTCTTCTCCCACGTGATCTGTACTTTGTTAATTTACAGCTTTCATTCTTCCTCCAGGTTCCACTTTGACATCAGTCCCTTTGAGGAGATCTGGCCTGCTGTCTTTATCTACATGGTTCATAACTCCTGTGGAAAGACCAGGTAGTACCATAGGCCCATAATAGCGTCAGTGTTAGTCCTTCACTGATGCAGTTGTTCAACAACAGGGATAAAAAGAAAATGCACAAAGATCTGCCACTTACTACAAGAAATCTGCATCCTCCGAAAGAAAAATGCTTTTTTTTTTCTGTATACAGCTTTGAGCTGGAGAAGTTGTGTCGATTCACCATGTCCGTAAAGAAGAACTACCGCCGTGTGCCCTACCACAACTGGAAACACGCAGTGACGGTGGCACACTGTATGTACGCCATCCTACAGAAAACCTCTGGGATCTTCACAGAGCTAGAGGTTTGCTTCTTGTTGGGTCTGCTAGGAAAGTAACTGGAAACAAGATCAACATCTGCCGTCACTGTGTTTTCAAGAAATTGTCTTTTTATTTACCCACCGTTTTACAGAAGAAGGGTTTGTTAATAGCCTGTCTTTGCCATGATCTGGACCATCGGGGGTACAGCAACACCTACCTGCAGAAATTTGACCATCCATTGGCTGCTCTGTACTCAACCTCCACCATGGAGCAGCACCACTTCTCTCAGACTGTCTCCATCTTACAGGTAGAGCTCCACTATACACAACTTAGGGTACCTTTAAAAACAACAATTTTGCTTATTGTTTTTTATTCAAGTAGTTTATATGAAGTAATGCTCCTAACATACCATGTTTTGACCTTCTCAGTATTTAAGCAGCATAATTCACACTGTCAATTATAGATCATTCAACGAATCATTTGATTTTATTCCAGTTATTGTTTTACAAGTTGTCTTCTGTAACATCAAGAATGTGCTGGCTTGGGTTGATTCCCTGACATGAACTTGCAATTAAAACCTGTTGTAGTCTAGCTGAGCTGAACGCCTCATAAGTGGAGCTTTTGCTTTTTTATTGATCTCTTTGTTTCTCATAGCTGGAAGGGCACAATATTTTCTCCAACCTGAATTCCAACGAGTATGAGCAGGTGCTGGAGATCATTCGAAAGGCCATCATTGCCACCGACCTTGCCCTCTACTTCAACAACCACCAGCAACTGTCGGAGCTACTGACCTCACATGCACTGGATTTGAACAACCATTCCCACAGGTCAGACCACGACTCACACTGGGGCACAGGTCAGGTCAGGACCACACCAGGTCTCATCAGCATCACGTTGTGAAATGTTGGACCTGCTGCATATAAACAGCATATTCAGTTTCTCCACATGGATATAACGAAGCTTTGCTCCCCTCCAGGGACCGTGTGATTGGTCTGATGATGACAGCATGTGACCTGTGTTCTGTTACCAAGCAGTGGCAAATCACACGACTCACAGCCAACGACATCTATGCTGAGTTTTGGGCTGAGGTACAGTGGGATACTGTTAAAGTTGAAACAGTTTCAGTGTCATGATCATGCCTCCAGTATAACAGACTAGCCTCTATGATTGCTCGTAAATGCTTTTTCAACTTACAGTTTGTAAGGCACAAGATAGTCTTGTCTAGTGGTCAGGAGACTTAACCACAGTGTGCAAAAATAAAAGCAAACATATCTTGTTATTTTGTTCCTCCACAGGGAGATGAGATGAAGAAGATTGGGATCCAGCCCATCCCTATGATGGACAGAGACAAGAAGGACGAGGTTCCCCAAGGCCAAGTAAGACCAGCACATTTACACGTGTGTCTTAACTGCTTTAAATTTCCAATTCTCCTTTCTGATTGGAATTTGGTTTGAGAAGAAGAATAAAAGGAATGATAATAAGGAATAGATGAATCAAGGCAGAAAAATAACTGAAATTAAGGAAGACGGAATAAGCGGTTCCAGTACAACCTAACATTCAGATAAAAATATGAAATGAATACTTTCCACTGGGGGTGTAATCAGCCACAGTAATTAAAAAAACTGTGTGGGTGTGCATGACCACCGAATTACGTCATTAATAATGACTCAAATAAGTTTGCATCATTACCAAGTCACCAATTAATACATAAAAAATTACACAAACCACAAAAAAATACTCTCTTGCTAATAACTCAAATACTATGGCGAAAACATGATCTGAAGAATTTTGAGTGCCAATTTAAACAAAATTTTGTGAGGATGTGAAGATTTCAGAATTTTTTGATTTGTTTTTTTTTTTTGTGAGGTTGACTGCAAACACCATAATTAATATTTTGCCCTCAGACAGACAATGTCTTGGGGTGTGTCTGAGGCCATGAAGACATGGCCTTAGACACACCACTTAATAGTCGTTGATCATAAATATTATCATAGACTATATAGTCACTGGCTACTTCATTATGTATACCTTAATAGTACCAGATTGGACCACCTTTTATCCTTCAGACCTGCCTCATTCTTCATGGGATATATTCAACAAGGTCCTGGATCCTCCGAGAATTTGTTCCATATTGACATGATAGCATCACACAGTTACTGTCAGTTGAGCATCCATTATGCAAATCTTATGTTCCACCACAACCCAGAGGTGCTCTGTTGGATGGATTTCTGGTGGCTGTGGGGGCCATTTGAGTACAGTAAGCTCATTGTGATGTTCAAGAAACCAGTTTAAGATGATCTGAGCTTTGTGATGTGGCACTTTATCCTGCTGGAAGCAGCCATCAGAAGCTGGGTACACTGTTTTCAAATCTTTGTCTGAACCTTTGATACAAGGCAGGATAGATCCATGCGTTTATATTGTTTACACCTAATTTTGACCCTACCATCGAAATGTTGCAGCAGAATTTAAGACTCATCAAACCAGGCAATGTTTTCCCAATCTTCTTTTGTCCAATTTTGGTGAGCCTGCGTGAATTGTAGCTGCAGTTTCCTGTTCTTAGCTGACAGGAGTGGCACCTGGTTTGGTCTTCTGCTGCTATAGCCCATCTGCGTTCAGAGATGCTCTTCTGCATACCTTCGTTACAACAAGTTACTGTCACCTGCCTATCAACTCGGAGCAGTTTGGCCCTTCTCCTCTGACCTCTGGCACCAGAAAGGTGTTTTCTCCCAGAGAACTGTTGTTCATTACATACATTAGCTTTTTCAGACCATTCTCTGTATACACCAGAGATGGTCATCCAGGAAAATTCCAGTACATCAGCAGTTGCTGAAATACTCAGACCAGCTCATCTGGCTCCAACAGACAGACCACATTCAAAGTCACTTAAATCACCTTTCTTCTCCGTTCTGAGGCCCGGTTTGAACTTCAGAAGTAGACTGTGTCTACATGTGTAAATGTACTGAGCTGCTGCCATGTGATTGGAATGCGTTTGAAAAGATAAACCTAATGAACTGACTGATGAGTTTGTTTTATTGAAGAGGGGTTTTTTGCTTTTTTTTAACATTTGTTTTCGCTTTTTCAAAGGTGGGATTTTACAATGCTGTTGCAATTCCATGTTATACGACACTAGCTGAGCTTTTCCCTCCGTCCAGTCCTCTGCTAAAGGCCTGCAAGTAAGTTATATAAACCTGTACTAAAGAAAGAAAGAAAGAAAGAAAGAAATTAAGAAAGAAAAAGAAAGAAAATGAATAAAAGTTTTATTTATAATTTTTGTGGAAAAGGTTTAATGCGCAAAAGTCTAAATGTTACTCTACATATTACTGTCATGCTGATATCTTATTGGCTGTGATCAATAACTAGACTGACAGCTGCTTGAAGTGTAACAAGTAATGCTTGTGCTGTCCTTGTCTAACTGGCAGGTGATAAGTTGTATGTGTATAAGCGCACTTTTGAGGCATTCCAATGAGAATACAAGAAATGGCATATGCTGTTGTATTAATAGTGGATTACGCCAAATTGTTTTTGGATTAATTAAGAAATTAATATAAAATACATTGTGTTAATTTTGCAGTTAGTGTGTGTGGTGTGACATTGTGTGTGTGGCATGTTGGCTTTCATAATAGATAAGAGTGTAAAGAATGTATTTACAGTTGTTATTTCTGGTTTTTGAGGAGGGTCATATTGCACATTTGCCTGCCCTTCTGCTGCTTTATAAAATGTGTCCTTGATCTGTGGGGAATGCAAACAAAGCGAGCAGTGTAATGTTTAGGCCCCAGCTGTACGTCAGCACCGGGCTCCGGGTGGGCAACAGGCCTAGACCCTGTGGAGCCCTGCTGCTTGTTGTGGGATCTGCCAGAGACGTGTAAACTGCATCAGGCTGTCTAATTGAATAGAACAGCAGCAAAGGGAAGAGCTTTTTGCACTTGTGTGTTAGTCTGATTCATAACACTCAGAGGAGAGATCGCTTTCATGACAACAAGAACTAATTGTGCTGCCTAGCTGTGGTGCTGTGCTTTTGGCAGTTCTTTATTTCAGCATCATCGTTTAGATTTGTAGATATATTGATTTTAATAAAGTTTGCAGTTTTGGTATTTTTGCATGATTGCATACTTTCAGCTATTTTTCTTATAAGTTATACCTTTCTCTGCTGATGTGGTTTTTTATCTTATTTTAGATTCAAAGCCAAGATTTTTGCTGTTCATCTGATTGAGGTGGTTTGTGTTTGCAGGGAGAACCTGGGCCAGTGGGAGAAGATAGCAAGGGGAGAGGTGGAAGACATTGTGCCCAGCCGGCCTTGTGATTCAGGCCCTGTCAAGGTGGACAACTGACAGCCAAAGGGGATGCTGGCTCACCAAAGGAACACAGCCTGAATCTTGCCACGGACCCTGACCTTTGAAGGGGAAGGAACCCACATCCTGTGTTTGCAGGAGACAGAATAGCTACAGGCAACTTGACTTTGAAAACACACAGTTACCTCATTGGGTGACGGAGGTGTCAACACTGACGGTTTCACCGATCCCAGAGAGTGACAGACAGTTGTTGGGGAGGGACTTCAACCCATCGCCCTGCGTTCACTCAGCTTGGGAATTCACTTGGTAGAATGGACTTGGTTGCTTTATTTTGGCTGTATTATGTTATTGATTATTTTTCTTTATTTGAGCTGATTCCATTATGGTCTTGTATTTGCAGAGGCCTTATTCTGAACCTTTCATAGGCTAGGATATGTGAAATCTTGTTGTCAGTTCAGGCTTTTTTGAAACGGTACTGTTTGCCTTCTGTGTTTGTCGTATGCGCACTACTTCAGCAAGGTATTCCCAGAGACAGAAGGAATGTGTAGAGCAGATATATGGTATAATGCCACCTTGTTGAGAAGGTGGACATTAGAATGTTTTTAATTACTTTTTTGAGCAAAAATCCTTTGCAGTACTTGAATAAAGACATACAGCCTATTCTACATGGAGATGGCAGAAATCCCCTGCGGCATATCCTACAAATGTGGATGAACTGTGATGAGAGGAGTTACATAATGTCGACATTTGTGAATACAGTCACAAGAGAGTCACAATGTTTCTGCCTGAAGTGGACCCCGCAGCCTTTCACCCCCAAGCATGTAGAAACCTGCTGCATAGTACCCTTCTGATTAACAGGATCTTACCCCAGATCAGAACTTGCAGTGTTTGTAGTACAGAGTTCAGAAAGAATGAGCACGGATCACTTCCAGACATTTTTATTAAGCCAAGACTGCATATTGCTTGATTTCCACTCTCAGTTGTGAAGCCACTATCACATCATAAATTACTTTGCACAACAAATTAACTAAAGAAGGATGGTGAGAATAAGTGGCCTACATAGTTTGGAGTGTTTTGTCTTTTTGAAAATGGCAGGTTTAAAGACACCGAAGTTAACAGCAAACAATCATCTGCTTCTTATTTTCCCATAATGTCAAACCTGTAAAGCTGAAGTAAAATATGTCCATCTCTGGGATTGCAACTCAAGAATGTTGTCTGACCTTTTGCCGGTGTGTGACTGAAGTTTCCCTCGAAGGATATAAATCATTCTCCTTTACTCTCATTCTCTAACGTTATGCTAGGGGGCACATTTGGATGCTTTCAAATGAGTTTCCAAGATCTTCCAAAAGACAAATTTATTTGTCTGAAACTGTCATTCCAGTGGACAGTGTCACTCCAAGACTGACATTTATGCTTAAATAATTTGATATTTGACTGATACTGCAGCCCCAGTGTTGTGAATGTATATTTTGATGAATGTTTTGTTGGTTGTAGATTCTCGGTGGTGGCATGTGGGTAAATGCGCCATCAGTTACCACAATGTGCTCTGTCTTACTTTTCAGAATTGCTTCCAGTAAGCTTCAACCAAGAGCAACAATTAGCATGCACCTAAACTGAACTTTATATAAAATTTTGCATATACAGTAATAGGTGTATACTGTGTACAACTAGGAATTAGTTTGTACAGACTGCGATGTATGCTCTGATGGTGCTAAA
Source organism: Etroplus canarensis (assembly GCA_015106775.1). Classification (NCBI taxonomy): domain Eukaryota; kingdom Metazoa; phylum Chordata; class Actinopteri; order Cichliformes; family Cichlidae; genus Etroplus; species Etroplus canarensis. The sequence continues at coordinate 23,233 of VUQH01052318.1, read as the reverse complement.
CTGAATGGCAGTCGTGCACTTTCTGACTTGGTGTCTGAGTGCTTGGATGCGTGTGTGTGTGTGTGTGTGTGTGAGAGAGAGAGAGAGAGAGAAGAGAGAGAGATGGAGAGAGAGGAGTACATGTGTGAGAGAGCTTTTTTCCCCCACTCCAACCCCACCTGACAACATGATAAAGTCACTGCACTGTCCCTTCTACTTTTCAGCACCAGTTATATCCCATTGTCTGCACTATGTTTAGCTTATGATCTTTATCATTATTATTATTGCTATTATTACTATTGTTATTTTCTTAATTAGAGTTAAATTTAAATTAACTTATATTTTTTATACAAAGAAAAGTAATGTTGGCCTTTTTTTGTTTTGTACAAAGTAAACATTAAGATAAATTAAACAGTCTAGACATGTTACTGTTACCCAGAATAACTGAGGAATGTCTTAACTGTAAATGTAAGAGCAGTAGCCCAAATGACTTTTAATAAATACCTGAAAATACACCTCTGTGTTAGTTTATTCTGTACAGCTTGGGTTTTTAGGGCATCTTGTTTCAATGATCACAGATAATGCATCACTCCTGAATGGTCAGAATGTTATTACAGTAACATTGCATTAGTTATTCTACAATTCGCCAATATTTTTTAATAGTTCAAAGTGAATTGTTCACAGAGAGTACATCTGCCTTTGATTGCTTGTTGGACACACAGAAAGGATCGCAGGCTAATGCATTTACTATCCGCACTGTGCGTGCAACAGCCATACTATATGGAAAAAAGTACTGGGCCACTCCTCTTAATCACTGAATTCAGGTGTTTTATTCAGCATCTGTGAAAGAATAGGTCATTTGCTGAGGATTATACTGAGTAAAAGTCACCAATGCTCTACTCACCTCCTCTGGCATTAACATCAGCAAAAAAAACTGTGTGCCATGAGCCTTATGGAATGGATTTTCATGGCCAAGGAGCTGCTTAAGAGCCTTACATCACCAAGCACAATGCCAAGCTTCAGATGGAGTGGTGTAAAGCATGCTACAGGAGCAGTGGAAATGTGTTCTGTGGAGTAACAAATCATACTTCTCTATCTGGCAGCTTGATGAACAAGTCTGGATTTTGGGAATGCCAGGAGAGCACTGCCTGCCTGACTGCGTTGTATCAGTTGTAAAGTTTAGTGGAGGGGTTGTCCTTCTGGGGTTTGCTGGGGTCCCTTAGTTCCAATGAAGGGAAATCTTCATGCTTCAGTTTATCGAGACATTTCAGACTTTGTGGGAACAGTTTGGGGAAGGCACTTTTCCGTTCCAGCATGACTGCATCCCAGTTAGATCCATGCAGGATGAGTTTGATGTGAAAGAACTTAACTGGCCCATACAGAGCCCTGACCTCAACCCCATCAAATGCCTTTAGCATGAACTAGGACACATATTCTGAGCCAGGTCCTCTCATCCAGCATCATTGTCTGACTTCACAAATGGATTAATGAGTGAAAATCCTCACAGACACACTCTAAAATCTTATAGAAAGCTTATCATCAGGGCTGGATCAGATAACCCTGAACTATCCCTTAGTTATGCTACAAAAGACTCAGTCTCCTGGGGGACTTGCAGTGATGCACTGAGCATTTCTACTCACTTCTTTGTACTCCCATGCCTTTTTATGCCATTATTGCATTCCATTATTTTTTTATTCTCTCTCCCATAGTTTGCATTTTGTCCTTGTCACTCAATCTGTCCCTTATTTCTCCTCTCCTTCCCCCCACTATATAATATAGTACAAGAACATGAAAAGATTTTTCCAGTATCAGCAGAATCTGTATTTCTAAATTTTATTTTGATGACGTGTGGAAGATGTGCTCCTGAAATCTCTCTTGGACTTCTGGGAGTATATGTAGATGTGTAACTCTCTTTGCATGTACAGTAAAGCCTATTATCATACTGTAGAAATGCTTGCGGCACATTATGAAAAAGTTATTGTAATATAACCTCTGCATCCTCTGTTGTTGTCTTCCAATTAACAATCAAACGTGTTCATTTCCACAAGATGACTGGTGACCACTGCAAACTAATCAGTGTGTTAAACAGATGTCAGCTGACAGTGAGAAAATTTAAGCTCATCTGGACAGATGGAATTAGAAGAGTGACAGATGACTCACCCACACAGTTTCTTCATAATTCCCTATTTTGTTTTCTTACTTTTTTAAATATAATTATGCATTTTTTATGGTTTTCATGAATGCAAAATATTCCCAAATGCACCTTTCGGTTGCTCCCTTGTATTCTCCACCAAGGGGTCGACACAGCAGATTAATCCACATTGATAATTTGGCAGAGGTTTTACCCCAGATGCCCTTCCTGACGCAACTCTCCATGGTGAGAGAGGCTTGTTTTCCCACCTGGAATTGAATCAGGGACTTTTCACTTCAAAGACAAATGTGCAAACCAGTACACTACCAGAGACACAAATAATATTGCTTTAAAAATTGTCACTGAAGTCATATCAGAAATATAGATTCTAGTTCCATTCAACCCACAGAGATGATCAATTTGATTTTAAATTTTGACTCCTGGGTCTTAAATTAATACTGAGAAAATCTATCCTTTCTTTTTTATGTATCAAATTGAATATAGACCATGGCATTTCATATTTTTGTAGTCATCAAATAAAGTCCTGAGGACCTTCATGTATCCTTTACTGCATTTTTTTATTTAACATCATTACATTAGATGGTGATGGACACAAAAAGAATGCAAATGATTGCAAATTCTGTTGTGTGGCGCAACTTGTTGAAATGAAGTATAAACTACGTTACAGTATTTCTTCATGTTTACTTTTGCCATTCTGGTCACTCCAGCCCCAAGGCCAATTTCACTGTTTTTCTCCTCCTCCCTAACTTGTGCACTTTAGGCTACCCTCAACACTCTGTTTACTTGCACATAATAACCCACTTACTGTAAATAACCACATGAAGATGTAGCTAAGAATTTAAACAAAGTATCTACAAGTAACAAGATTTCCCTCGATAATTAAAGTTTTTAATAATCTATGCATCTGTGAAGGATTTTTTGACAGTTTACTGGATGATTGTAGCAAAATTAGAAAAGCTGGGAAAAGATGTGAAAATTTCTGGAGAGCATTGTTTCAGTGTTTAGGAACTTACAAGACAAGTCAGTTTTTGCTATGAAATTTAATGACTTAATTCTGCAGTTAGATTGTGAAAAAAGAAAGAAAGATGCATTGTTACTCTGGTTTTGCATTTGGCAATGGCATTCTGATCTACCTGTCTATCAAACTCATTTGTTTTTCTGATATTTTCTTTGTTATTAAAACTTGAAAGGTGATTTGCCATTAGTTTAAAGTTTTTGCTCCCTCACGCTCTCTAAATAAGTAACTTCAGCTGCTCCCTTCCCTAAGGGGTTGTCACAGCAGATGAATTGTAATTTGGCACAGATTTTACACAGGATGCCCTTCCTGGTGTAACCCTTCCATGGTGGAACTGGCATGTGTCCCACTTTATGTCCATCTTTATTTTTCAGCACACTCTGAACTCTCTTAGGCAAGCTTTCTTGTCATTTCTTTAAACAGTCAGGAATAGTTATCCAGGCTTCTTGAAGGACATTCAAAGCTCTTCTTTGGCTGTTGGCGACATTTTGTTTTGTTCTCTGTCAAGATGATTCCACACTGCTTCAATAATGTCGAGTTCTGGGGAGGCCAGTCCATGACTGATAGTGTTCCATTCTGTGTTTTTCTATCCAGGTAGACTTTTACTGCAATGGAAGTGTGTTTGGGATCATTGTCATGCTGCAAGCCATTGTCAAAAAGACCTTTACAGATGGTATTGCATGGTGGATTAAAATCTGACAGTATTTTTTTGAATTCTTAATTCCATCAAGTTTGACAACACCACTGGTTTAAATACAGCCCCAAACCATGACAGAGCCTTCAGAGCCTGTTTTACAGATGGTTGTAGTCTCTCACGGTTTGCAACAATTTTAATTTTGGATTTATCACTCTATAAGACCAGTTGCCACCAATTTTCAGCCCAGTTCTTGTGTAATTTGGCATACTTAAGTGTTTCCTTTCCTATTTCTCTTCTTTAGGAATAACTTCTTTACAGATACCCTTCCACTGAGATCATTTGTGATGAGGCTTCAGCGAACAGTAGACAGATCAACTCAAGGACCAGATGCATCGCTCAGGTCCCATATCAGCTCTTTGCTGATTTTTTTTCCTATTTCTTCAGGACATGACTTTCAGACACTGTTTATGTGCTGCTTCTTTTGTCTTCCACATGTTCGGTTTCCTAATTTTTTTAAAGAAAGGTCAGGTACAAGAACAGGACTGTAAATGAGTGAGAAAGCAGGCAATATTGAAAGAAAAACTTTGAAAGACTCTCAGGGAGCCTAAGAACTATTACTCAAGATCACGTTTAAAAATACAAGTTTGGCTTTTTGGAAGCAAAATATTTTTTAAAAATGTCACGTGGTTTGAGACTTTTACACAGTACTGTAAATATATACAGCATATTTATTGACTTTCTATTAACATGAATATGCTCAATGTGATGTAGTGGTGCCTCCACTGCACACTTTCACCTCAGCTGTATGCTTCATAGGGTGCAGATGACGTCTCGCACCTGAAGGCTCACGGGTCCGATTATTACCAGGACGCTGAACGCAACACATATATTACGCTTCGGTCTCCTAGGCAACCGAGTGACGCGCGGACGTGCGGCTGAGAAGAAAGTTCGTTTTTTTTATCCTGATTCCGTCCAAATTACAATTAACAAACAGGTGAGGCTGTTATTGAGAGTTTGTGCAAATCTTTTATGCTTCAACGCGATTTTTGAATTATTTGTGAAATGTTTGGGTTTACTGTTAAAGTGGTTTACTTTACTTTAGAAAAATCCGTTTTTAATCACCAGAAAGAAGAAAAACAAAAAAACGTACCACATTAAATTATCTTTACTTCTTTAACCCAACTTGGAAATAACATGCTTGCCTTCACAGCCATGTCCAGGAGTTTAAAACCAAAACCAAGATGCTTTGGGAGCGACATCCACAGACTGTTGCAGGCTGCTGAAGGTGGGCAGAAGTCTGATATCCTGACTTACTCCTCCGGTCATCTGGGGCCTCGCAGCCGGAACCAGAGTCAGCCTCAGGAAGAGACAAAGCCATTTTTCTGGAGGATGTCTCAGAGCCAAGAAGAAACTCAAAACCCCTCATCACTCCAGCAGAGACAGAAAAAGGCAAAGAAGAACAAAATGAAAGAGTTTCCCCTTGAGTTCACCTCTGGCACCACTTTCATAGAGTCTGGGGTCTTGGGGTCAGCACAAGACAATACATCATATCCATCACATGCAGAAAGAAGAGAAGATGCAAGCCTTCCTCAAATAGTTTATTGTCCCTCGGGGTCCTTGCCTGTCCAGCAGAAAGCTCAGAAAAAGCCTAAACCTTTGTCTGATCTGGAGGGTATTCATCATTTTAGTTTGAACCATTCTGACCAGGAAGGGCTGAGAAATGAAGACCAGCTAGAGAAGAAACAACTCTTTGGCTGGCATGTCATAGCCAAACAAAAGCCCTGGGCTAGAAAAAATGTTGCTGAAATGCATGAGAAGAAACTACAAGAGGTGAGGATTGTCACACAAACCATGGCATCAATAAAACTACGTTTGTAATGGCTTTTTTCAGACTTTCTAATACGCATTTTTCATGACATAGTAAACCTCAAAAGCCCTCTAAAACATGCATAGGTTTTAACATGCATACATTCTAACACACATTTAACTTGCTAATATTGTGTGTGTGTGTGTGTGTGTGTGTGTGTGTGTGTGTGTGTGTGTGTGCGTGTGTGTGGTCCTGTGCACAGGAGTTGATTAAGTTGTCTGCACAGAGCTGGCCCAGCAGAGACCGCCTTGCGGTGTTCAGTGACGTCTTTGATGATGTATGTGAAGGCTTGCCAGTATTTGGACGCATCCTGAGGGAAATTAAGGTTTTTCCATTTCCTCTGTACCCACTAGCTCATTTTTAGCATGTACCGACAGATGTATTAGAGCCAAGAGAGAGTGGGTCCCTGGTGTAGCAAGTACAAGTGGAGCAACCGCCGGAACCTGGTCGTGATGCGTCAGAGAGGAGGTCATCAGAGGGCGATGGTTCCATTACTGCTCATTCATAGCAAATGTCTCAGGGTCATGCAAGTTTCTTTTTTTACACATAATATTTTTGTTCAGAGTGTCTGTAAAACTTCTTTACATGTTGCATTTTGCGAAAAATGCAGTTCATGCATTTTGCACATAAGCCAAACTAATAGTGATTTTTTTTGTTGACATTCATGCATAACACCACAAGATTGGGCACTTCTTAAAAGCAATTTCCCCCTGGGATTAATATGATAATGATGATGATAATTTTCAAGGACACGAACATGCTTTGAATCTGTATTTTATTAGTAAACAGTAACTTAGGAAAATTGTATTTTTTCTGAACATAGCTGGGTATTTTTCTCACAAGATCTGTACCTGGAAGTCATGTTTTTCCAGGTTCACTGTGCCAATAATATGTATCATTTTAGACTCTTATTAACATTAAAAGTCTGTGAGCAGTAGGTTTTAGTTTGATCTACAAATGCAGGATTAGAAATCTATGCAAAACACAAAGTGAAATAAAGTTTTGTTTTCTCTTCCAGACAGAATATGATTCATTTACCAACCACTTGATGACCTCCCAGTCCTCACTACACAATATGGTAAAGCACACTGCCCATAATGCATTCACCCAAAGATGCACATACAGATAATAAAAGACCTGAGAAATTGCTGTGACTTTCAGGCCTTTTTTTGTGTCAAAGACATTGATTCCCTTCTGTGTGTGTTGTGTTATTTTAACGAATTATCACGCTCAGGTACTTTTAAAGAATTTGTAAATTGTTTTTCATACTGTATTAGCAAGAAAGGTCAGAGAAAGGTGGTGATATTCATAGATTTCTTAAAACAACAGCCATTGTACTGTATCAAAATGGCATCTTTAATTCACTCACAGTCCAAAGAGTAAAAGGTAACACTTATCACAGGGTCTTTTATTTGTTTTATGGAGGTTTCAGGTTCTACAACTAATGGTTTCTTTTTTTATTTTATTTTTTAAGAGCATAAATATTTGTATTTCTGACCAAGCTTAAAACAGAATATGTTTGTGGCCCTAGGACATGTGTATTATTGATATTTAAACTTTCCACAAAGGAGAATGAAATATCAACTACCTCTACAGTAGTCCAAAAACAAGCATTTTTCCCAAGCACCTTTTGCATTTGTGGAAAATAATTTAAGTCTGGACGTTCTGTTGTTGTTACAGTCGCTGACTACTTCACTCAAAGATCCTGACATTCCCAAAGTAAGCACAACTGAGTTGGATAATGCTGAAAAAGAGGTTTGCAGGCTGGAGCAAGAGGCTAGAAGAGCTCTAGAAGAGAAGAAACGGTACCACAAAAACAAAATATATAAAGCCTGTTTATGTATGTTCTCATTATTTTAAGTGCGTTTTTACTTTTAAACCTCAGAGTCCAAAATGAATTACAGAACATTTCAGCACTCATGCACTCAAAGGATAATGAGGAGAAAGGTAAGTCTCAAGACTCCATTACTACATTTGTGCACCCTGTTATTAGTAAACATCTATTCATTAATTGTGTATCACCCTACAGGCTGAGCATATGCTTTTAAATAGGGCTTTGGTGTACGCAAACTGAACGAATAAGCACTTTGTAAATAGGTTTAAAAAGTTTTGAAGTATCGGGTTTTACTTTCTAATGCCTGAAAGGGTATCTCTATTAAGTTGCTCAGAATAATTCAAGGAACACATAATCATCACAATATAACACAGTGTCAGTTAAATTTCAGGGATATCAATATGTCCAGTTATGAAAGATAAAATATTGTGAGTCCATTTCACTGGCGTTGGTGCAAATGGAAATAAAAACAGGTGCACTGGAGAGGCAAAAAGTTAACCTCAAAAAAAGGAATAATTTTGCATGTGGTAGCCACAGACCATTGCACTTGCTGGATTTTTCTCTAGTCTTTTCACGAGCGTCTTTGCCACTTCCATGAGACGGTACCTGCAAACTATTCAGGTTGCGCATCATCCAGCTCCTGGACAGGACAGCACATCCATGTATGCCTATGCAGTATCTCCCAACACAGTCTAAAGAGTGTGGAGGAGATACAGGAGAAAGGCTTTTACTTGAAAAGGGGGGGTAGACAGGCAGCAGGACCAGTATTTGCTCCTTTGTGCAAGGAGGAATAGGAGGAGCACTGCCAGAGCCCTACAATATGATCTCTAGTGGGCTACTCATGTGCATGTTTCTGACCAGACTGTCAGAAACTCCATGAGGGTGGCATGAAGCCTTTCAGTGGGCCCTTCACTCACAGCCCGGCACTGTGCAGCTCGCTTGGCATTTGCCCGAGGCCACCAGAACTGGCAGGTCCACCAGTGGTACTTCGTTTTCGTCACGGATCAGAGGAGGTTCACACTGATCATGGTGAAGGAGTGTGGAGATATAGGGAAGCACATTATATTGCCTCAGGCATCATCCAGCATGAACGCTTTGGCAGTGGATCAGTGATGGTCTGTGGAGGCATATCTTTTGAGGTCGCCTCATGGTCAGAGTGTGCAGGCAGTTCCTGGAAGATGAAGGCAATAATGCCATGGACTGACCCTTACATTTCCATAATAGGATCCAACTGAGACCTTCTGGGATGTCATCTATCAGTGCAGCTGATGCGACCAAATAGTGGCAAAAAGGCTGTACAGGAGCTCTTTGATGTCCTGGTCCAGGTGTGCAAGGAGATCCCTTAGGTCTCCACCCACTCATCAAGAGCATGCCCAGATGTAGCAGGGAGTGCATACAGGCACATGCCAGGCCATACACAATACTAAGCCACATTATGACACAACTTGGATCGATCTGTTATTTCCATTATTAACTCTCATTTCCACTGACCATTCTTATGCTATTTTGTTCTCAAAAAAATTACATCATGTGTATGAGTAAAGATTTTCAATTTGAATATTTTGTCTATCAATAGCTGACACGTGATTTGGTCACTACACTGCCATGATGCTGAGCTTATCCATGTTTGGACAGATACAGCTCTGTCAGGCCTGCATTACACAGTGACTGTTGGTGCCTGTACTGGCAGCATCCAGCTCAGAAGGCTTCAGGTATTGAACATGTGGAAGGAGATCGAACAGTTGGAGGAAGAGCTGAAAGAGAAGTTGGTGTCCACTATTACAACCTCGGCCATTAAAGGACACATCAAAGACCAACAGGTGTTACATTTGTTCCTCTTCCATATAAATGCATGAAAGGCATACCTTGACTTTTACATCAGTTTTGCCTTTGCTCAATGAATTTTGAGTTAAGTGGTAAATGTGCTTGGTGATTGATTTAAATGCTTCCCAATGGAGTCCAGTATTTTTATTTAGTTAGTATTTTTTTGTTTGCTTTCAGACTGAAATAATGAAGCTGATAGCCTCAAATGAGCATTTAAGGACCATTAGCAAGGTAAGAGAGTCTGATCTTTTTATTAAGTATATATATTTTTTTTTAAATTACAAGTATTACAGATTTCAAATGTATCTTTTCTATGTGTTTTCTTTTCAGGATCTTGAAAATAACATCAATGTGGTGCTGAACAGAGAGAAGGCGAGCAAAGCCTTAAAACGGTATGTGGTATATTGTTCATACAGTATGTGTGGTGCTTTATTAGTTTGTGACTGTCTCTTACTTACATGTGCTGTACTGTGTTTTACCTCAGGATTTTGTGGGGTGAATTACACTTTGATCTACAAACAGAGTGAACAGATTCATCAGCAGGCAAAGTAAGGAGATTCTAAGGGATGGAAATTTCAGTATGTGCTCATTAAAACAATGTGTAATACAATAAAGAAATATGCATTTAATACATTCACATATTTGACAACTATCAACCAACTTAGAATGATCTGATTACTTTATCCATTTTGTAGCCTTTTGCTTTATCACATACAGTGTAAGAAAAACTGTCTGCCAGTGGGAAAGGAAAGTTGCTCGTCCCAGTCTGAGTGTTCTTAAATGATAACTAAAATGTATTATCAAACACACATATTACACATTCACAGTGCTGTTGGAAAAATAAGTGAATCCTTGAATTTAATTAATGGTTGAACCTAATTTGGCAGCAATAATCTCCACCTTGTGGCCATTTCATTGTCGTTGTATTCTATTAAGATCTGGGCTTTAACTGAAGCGCATCAGAAATCTGATTTTCTTTGTTTGAAACCATTCTGTAGCAGACTTAATTCGTTTCCCATTGAGCTTCAGTTCAGCAGCCAAACTAACCTTATCCTGTAAGATACCTGCAATGTTTCCTGCCATGGAGATCATGCTCCATGTTCTTGATATGGCAGTCTTATGATCAGAGATGTTAATCAGACCCACTAATTCCATCCATCCATCCATCCATCCATCCATCCATCCATCTTCTGCTTATTCAATTCAGGGTTGTGGGTGCTCTAGAGCCTATCCCAGCTTTTGTAGGGTGAGCGGTAGGGTCCACCTGGATAGGTCACCAGTCTGTAATGACCCACACTCAACATTGAATGATGTATTCATGCTGAACAAGAACAACAGAATTATTTTTGTGTTATTAGTTAAATGTATTTTTTCCCAAGTATAACTTAGGGCAAAGACCTAACCAAGGTCTAACAACTCCTATTTTTCTGCATTTGTATAAAAATGTTTACCAGAACTACTGCTGAAGATAACAAACATGCTAGTATTATGAACCAAGTAATAACACTGTTTAAAAATGATTCAGTACAATCCTGGATTAAAACCTAAGTAAAGATAGAAACATATTAGCAAGAGTCAGTGTGCGGAGTTGTTTACTGATGTAGTGTTTTATCTGTATTTGTTAAAGCTTAAGTCCTAACCCCTTTTATAAACCTATAAGAGTCCCTTTTTAAGAGATAGTCATGTATTTTGCATGCAAAATTTTAAGGCACATGTTAACTATGGGAATTACCATTGTGGTGGGCTGGTGAGCACTGTCACCTCACTGCAAGAAGGTCCTGAGTTTAAGTCCTTAAGTCAGCTGGGTCCCTTTCTATGTGAAGCTTGTTTGTTCTCCCTGTGCCTTTGTGGGTTCCCTCTGGGTACTCTGGCTTCCTTGCACAGTTCAAAGATATGCATGTTAAGTTAACTGGTGATTCTAAATTGGCTATAGGGGTGAATGGTTTTCTGTGTCAGCCCTGCAATAGACTGGTGACCTGTTCAGGGTGTACCTTGCCCTTTACCCTATGAAAACTGGGATAGGCTCCTGCAACCCAGAATTGGATAAATGGAAGAAAATGGAAGCACATATTAACTAGTAATGTAGTGCAGCACATTTGTCTATAAAATAAAACTGCTCAAATACAACTAATGCAAGTCCATCAAAGTTGCTTTCAGCTTGTACTGTTTTGCTTAAAGTGCTTCAGACTGATACACATGCAGTGTTTCATAACTGAAATTACCACACTTTTACAGTTCTCCCCTTTCAGCACATATGAGATGTGCGAATTTGTTTTAGTGGCCCAAGGCAACCCAGTTAGCCTTTTCTAATATGAGCAGCTTCCATCTTAAGGTTGAAATCAAATAAGCTGTGGCATGTATAGCCAGGAGTTAGTCAGATGTTAGTTTACTGACATTAACAGAGAACAGTTTCAATACAGAGAAAAAGGGTTTGTATATTGTATTGTTTATGGAGCTGTGCATGAACAGGAGATGATAGTATTTATTTCCACAGAATGATTATGGCATAGCCAAAAAAAAAAAAAAAATAAAGCCCATACCATAAATCACATCTAATATCTGCAATCGGTAACAGACTGCTGTTAGGACAGGGGTCTGAAAAACTGGGAGCACCATATTCTTCAACACAAGAGGGCAGCAAAGACTTGTGAGAAAATTGTACTGTTGCAAACACAGAAACCTGCACCACAGAAAAACTCCCTTGCTGGCTTTTCTGTTTAATTAGATAGATTCGTTCAGAATTATTCAGTTAATTATGTTTTAATTGATCCACGGCACTTTCCTATCCTTGAAATTGCACTTATATCTAAAAAAAATTAAAAATAATGCGGTTATTCTTCCACTCTACCATTTCATGTAAAATTATATATAAGCACTGGAGTGTCACTCTGTGACCTTTATCAAGAACAGTGGAGGTAGTTTAGGGGATTGTAATGTCTAGCAAAATTTCACAGAGAGTATATGTCAAAATTAAATATTCTATTTTAATGGGAAAATGAACCAGGTTTTCACCTAGGCTTAACTTCCAAGTGCCTTAAATTAAAAAATTTAAAAAAAGAAAAGAAATCCAATTATAACTTTATCGACAAAGCTGTGATTTAAGAGCTCATTTTTCTTTGGATTGATAGGGGGTGACCTTTGCCCCTGACATGAGAGAGTGCTTTGCTGTCTGCTAGAATGTAATCAGGGGTCAAAGTCTGCATTCTGGCTGACAGAGTCAATAGGGACAGAGCATGTTTTTGTCCCTCACCATCTAAGCGCTTCCCATCCTGTTATTGACGCCTCACTTCTGCTTGGATTGTTGCCACTACAACACCATGCTGCTTCGGACCATGATCCTGCTCCTCCTATGCCTGTCCATGGGGATGTGTGCCACTTTAGGCTACTACCAGACTGACACAAAGGAGGAGGAAGGCCCTTCTGCTGATCCAGTTGTTGCTACTGATGTAGCAGCCTCTGTAGAAGTAATCAAAGAAAGTGTAGCTGCAGATGCCAAAGCAGGTGATTCATCTTCAGTTAAGGCACCCACAGGTAATACTGATTTTGGTGACAAACTACTAGGTAAAATACATGTGAAGGATAACCAAGCAAGTGACAGACCTGAAGAAGATATCCAGGTGGTGGCAGAAGGTGCAACAGCGAAAGAGCCAGGGCCAGACAGTAATGGGCCTCCTGGAGACACCCCTGCTACGAAAGCTTTTACTACAGAAGCTAGGAGCCAGGAACAACCTTCTTCTGGGGAAGAGGCAAATGAAATCAGACCAGTACAAACAAACAAGTCCCAGAAAACACTGCTGGAACATGAAGATAACAGTTGGAGCCTCAACTCTATTAGGAATGGCTTCCAGACTGTGCACGGATACTTTGACTCCCTGGTGGAGCTGGTCGGGGGACACAATGGTGTTTGTGAGTACCACTGCAGAAGATATGGTAAGAATCAATATTACAGTGTTTTTCATATATTTGATATTCAAGATCACAAGTCTTTAAGGGTCTTAAGCAGAAGTTTTGTAGATTGCTATGCTGTTTTTATTGAGCCAAAATTTTCTGTTAGATCCACAGTAGATTTTCAAATGGTTATTATATTGTCCACTTCCAACATTCTTCTGTTGCTATATATTTTTGCTTCAATTTTTAAATCTAATCCATTACTCTCAGAGCTAAAGTACTTCTTTATTGATCCAAGATGGCGTGCCTGGGCCTCAGGCTGCTGATACTGAAACCTGAATGCATTTGTTTATCAGTGGGAGTTAGCCCTCTCTCATTTCAATCATCATTACAGATGTTCTCAAACAGTAGATACATCTTATCTGTGAGATGACACACACTTGAGAGCAGAGATAAATAATCAATCCTTGACTGGGAGTACATCATGAAATTACTTTCATAATGTAGTTAAACTCAAGAACTAAATGAAGCTTCCCCGTTTTCACAGGGGAACTTCCTAAACCTCGCCCTGGCTACCAGCTCTCGGAACCCAATGGCTGCAGCTCGTCTCTAGTGGGCTTCCAGGTGAATGCTGCTGTAGGTGGCCTGTTCATAGCACCAACAGCTCCCGAATCAGTATTATTAGGCCTCTAAAACCAAACTAACCCTGATGGCTGGAAATGCTTTTTGTTCTAACACAATCTGTCTTTGACAGCTTGACCTTGGGATCCCTGCTATGACAAAGTGCTGCAACCAGCTCGACATGTGTTATGAAAACTGTGGCACAAGCAAGTACGACTGTGACTCCAGGTTTCACTCTTGCCTGTATGGGATCTGCTCTGACCTTAAGAAGAGTCTGGGATTTGTGTCAAAAGTCCAAGGTGAGATATTTACTTGTCCCCTGTACAACAAGTTATCAGAATACCAAAAAAATCTCCCTCTTTCTGTCTTTTTCTCCTAGCATGTGAATCAATGGCAGATGCTCTCTATAACACAGTGTGGACTCTTGGTTGTAGACCTTACATGAATAGCCAGAGGGCAGCCTGTATCTGCGAGGGAGACGAGAAGGATGAACTGTGACACAGAAGACTATGGATATCTCCTCTATACTTTCACAGACAACTAACAAAGTCATGGATATTTCCACATACATACAGTGCATTTATAGGCTTTTTTTTTTCCAAAGAGGAGATGCTTCACATAAGCCCTTTCGAGGTTCAGAGACCAGAAATTGAAATGACATAAATGAGGAGTTAAAGGAAGAGTTTCTGAGGATTTTTTCACAATTGTTCAGGCATATTCGCTCTCCATGCCCCTCATTTTAGACAAATTAACTCTGCGATTCATTGCCATAAATTACTTGATGACTCCAAACAAAGTGTCTGACGAAAAGATGGAAAGGATATTGTGGTTGGATTAATTTCCTCTAGATAGAAAGACACAAGATAATTACTGTGGTGCACATGGCTTCTTGTGTGCTGGTGTCTTAAATCTGTCAAGCTGCTCAAACCTTAAGTCAGTGTCATGTAAATGTAATGCCAGCTATGTTAATGTTTGATGTAAGTTATTTGCCAGTTATTAGTTGTTTTTATGAATAAATGAATGGCTAATTGCAGTTAAACTGAAATGATTAACTCTAGATTAATTGTCAGAGTGATGAAGCGTATACATAATTTCCAGGCGCATCATTCTGATATCTCCTTCCCAGCACACTGTTATGTGTGACATTCTCCCCAGCCATTGATTATGCTGAGCAAATGAGTCAGAACACATCTGTGGATGTTCCACGTGTATTTTTTTAAGTTGAAGATGGTGTAAAATATAAACCACTTTTATAAATCCTCTAAGTCTCAAAGCTGTAATCAAGCCTGAGAAATTGTGACCCAGAAAAACATCCTTCATGTTGTAGTTGTTATAAATGAAGCGTGGCCCGTTTCTGGCTTTCTAATCGAAATGTCATTCACTTTAATGTCAGTAAAATGTGCTGCAAGGCCAACAGCCACGAACTTGTTATGATGTGTTAACCAATATTAAAGTTATCTCCAGCAATATAAATAACACTGGAAGTAGGAAAAGGAGAGGAGTGTGCTTACTGTACATTTGCTTGCACAGATTATGCATGTGTGTGGGACCGTGCAATGGACTGCTTTATGTCTACATTTATCTGGTGTTTAAAAGTACCAAATAAACTGACCTGGTCAGGTCCTCTTTAAAGGGGCTCTATTATTCTTATTATTATTATCTTATTTCCATCCACATATTTTTATTTTTGGACTCCACTACACAACCAGGTTTAAACAGAAGGTGGATAGGGTTTTCTCACAGCCAGAGGCATGTGTCTAAGGTGACCAAATTAAGAATTTCTCCACTTTTTGACATCATACAGATTCCGAGAGTAGAAAAACCTTTAGAAACTAAGTGCTTAGAGCAGCAAGTAACATACACTGACATGTTTACCTCATTATTTGAACCTTTAGGCATGTTTAATATGAAAAAGCCCCACGGTAACTGTTATGACAGAAAACAAGGAAAAGCATAATAGGTCCATTTCAACCGCAGCTGCACTGATGGTATAATCTCATGTTTTTGTTGATATTTGTGTTGACTGCATTATGTTAGTGCTATAACTAAGGCAGGATAATGATGGGGCCTGCGCTCAGTGTGTGCTGCTCCTGTGGTTCATCCCTCGGAACCTCCCGTCGGACACGTCCCCGACAACGCTGAGCACAGCGGGAGTCTCCTGCCCCGCATACTAACACCTGGCAGTGGAGGAACACTTGCTGTAAACAGAGGAGGCAAGCTTGTTTTGAGATTATGAGAATGCCTACACAATGTAAAGCATACTGCAAATTCACATGGTCTATTAATGCCGTCTTTGCACTATTGTGCTACACGGACATAAGCCCACACACATTTGCCAGCTGGCTCCCAGCATGCTCCTTTTACTCACTTGGTTGTCCTTGCCAATGAACTTGAAGACAGGGACCTGGTAGTGCTTAGAGAGCTGGTCCTTTGATGAGTACTGCGTCATTGTTTCATCAGAGATACATCTGCATAGGAAGTCAAAGAGAGAAAAATAATCATAGATATATCTTAATGTAGTACACAGTACTCAAATATCTCTAACAAAGCATTTTATCCAAGAGGTTAGATGCCTCAAGGGCTTGAATATTCAAACATGAATATAGAGTGATCATTTTTAGATGATCTATTGGTTTTTTTTAGGCAAGAGGAAAATCCTTCCTGGATTCACTGAAAAAAAAAATGCTGTTTCTATTTTTCTACCCAAAGTATGTGTTTTCTTTACACATGAGACAGAATGGCATTTTTCATTTGAAAGAGTCATTTCCTGTTCTATAACTGTCAAGCAGCTGATGCCAAAGCTTTTATAAAACGTAGTGGCAGGACCTGAAACTGGTGGCATTTATTTGAAAAACTAGTATTAACAAGCAAATGTCAAACACAAGATAGAAGTCTTGTTTTGTGTGTGTTTACGAGCACCACATTGTAAGTGCTCAGTTGAGATGAATTACAAAATTCTGGGTGTATGCATACACAATTAATACCAGATATTTAAAAATATGTTCCAGTCAAACCAAATCTGTTTGCATGGGTAAGTACACTGATATGAAACGGGGTGACTGCTGATCTCACAGCACCACATTACTACTTTACCAGAGCTGATAGTGTGGTAGATGTTTTTTTCTGCAGAAATCTACCTGACTCCTGCACATGTAAAGGCAATCATGAACTTTGGGTAGATTATTGCATTATTACGCCGATTAACTCATTTAATATAATATGTAGCATAGGATGTGACATTAAGGCTATGACATAAAACTTTCAAATTACTCACCCATCCCTGATGAGGTAGTACTTGAGGGCCTGATCAGCTTTGGGCCCTGGTGTAGCAAAACAGCTCTTCACCAGGGCAGAGAGTCCCTCCACTCTCTCCTTTGGCTCAACCCCAAAGAACAGGGAGTCCTGCAGGCGGAGCTGGGGAGGGGTGCTGTAGGGCTCTGAGAACTCAGCATCTTTAAAGAGCTCCAGGGAGAAACTGAAGACTCCCTCACTGTGGCCTGCCAGCTCTAGGTCTGAGCTGCGCTGGCTTGGCTGGTATCCATCCGACACATGGTATTCCCTGGGGAACTCACAGGTGACTGGGAGCACTAACTTGCTGGTGCGGATTATTAAGTCCCCACTGCTGCCTGGGCTGCTCTGGGGTAGACCTGTCACCAGGTTGGTCCCTACAATCTTGTTAGCTGTCACCTGAGAGTGAACATTTACATTACATTAATGGGTTTTTCAGTTACTGACAACCTCGAACAACCCACATTAAAGTGCACTGCTCATTTTTCCAAGCCTTAGCTTTACACATTTAACCCTGGGTACATTCTGTCAAAAGATTTCAGCCCAATGCTTCTGACCTCCACTACTGTGCCGCATGTCTTCAGACTGAAGTTGAGGTTGATGTGTGTGCCATTGGAGACACCTCGACAGGATGAGTTGGACAGAAAGAGCTCGAGTCCTCCTACAAGGTCTTTAGGAACTGACACTGTAATAGAGCTGGAATCACACTGGACTGGAACTGCAGGGAGGGGAGTCAAAAATATGACATGACACTATGAAAACACAAATCACAACCAACTAAATGGATACAACAAAAAGCTGCTTACAGTGATCTCACAGTTATGTGATTACTACACGAAAACATATGCCACACCACATAATATGCTGCCTTGTGGCAAAATGCAATGACACAGAAAACAGTAAAGGCAAGCAACTGTGACAGCAAAGATCTGTCAACAGAAAAACAAGCGAGTGCATTGTACATCTGTTCAATTAAAACAATTGCTCTGAACCTGTAATAACTATTTAAAGGAATATTTACATACAGGTGTATTAAAATTGTCTTCTAGTAGAAAATAGCACCCTGTTGTCACTGGTTTTATAGTTTTGCAAGTTTTTTTATAAAAAAATAAAACAAAACATATAATTGTGAACATACATCATGTTGAGCTTCTAAGATGTGATATTTATTGACATCTTTTTTATGTTTTCATGAGTGCATGAGCTGGGAGTTTAATGAGCAGCCATTCAAAAGATATCTTCTCAACTATTATGGGGACTGGTTCATAATTCCTCAAATAAATGCTTGCTGGCTCCAGGTTCCTCACTGTGAAAATTGGCTTCATTTGTTTTATTTGACTGTAAACTGTTATTCAGACAAAACAATAGATATGCATGCATGATATTTGAATATGGGGAAATATTTTTTACTGTTTCCTGAAAATGGATAGACAAAATTTCTACTTGATCACTGAAATGTTAATCAAGAATAGCATTAAAAAAAAGTTTACAGGCGAATATGTTTGCATTCTGATATGCTGGCTGTATGTAGGATGAACAGATGTCACTGTTTATGTGGAAGGACACAACATTTTTATTCTTTGCCCCCTCTTCCACATGCTGAGATGATGTCCCACATTTTGATCAGTTCTGTAGGACATTTCTAAAGTATAGCATTTACATGCTGCAAGTGTGGGCTAAGCTGTGCTTTGCTGCCAATGCTATGCCACACAGGGAAAGTTGCAGGCCACTAAAAAGTCAAATTTCACTTAATATAATATGAAAAACCACAAAAATTCTGGGCTTTTTGCTAGAGTTCCTGTTCAGTTTTGCACAAAGGAAAATGGTGTGAAGCGACAGTATATGTGTATGTCATGATGGCTAAAAATTGCTAAAATTATCAGGTATTGCTCAAAAGAGGCATGCCACTCTGTGAATGCATCCCTGCTGGAAACTAAAGATGATTACCAGCCAGAACAGCAGCAGAAATAACAGTTAACATCTGCTTAACAATTACTGGTACAGAAAAAAAAAGCTAGTATACAAAAACTATAGCATAAGACCATGACAACAGACCAGCTTTTATCCTTTTAGTATTTACTTAGCAAGGGAGATCAAAAGTTTCATTCAAATTAAATATAGTTTTTTATTTAAATGCTGAAGACTTTAGTGTATTTTTATTTTTAAGTTAGAAATCAAAATTTCACTTCACCTTCCAGCATTGCTAAGGTGTCCCACATTGTCTCACACAAACACCGTTCTGGAACCCACATTTGGTATCTTGGGATCTGGTCACCATTGTTGTATATTCGCTGACATGGGATGTTTTTTAAACTCCTTCTTGATATTTTATATAGTTAACTGTTAATCAGAAACTTAATCTGCACATAAACCATATTAAAAAGTTTTTTCTTTGGAGTTTTGTCTCAAAAAAGATAAGAAAAAGACAAGATAAATGGGCTGAATGCAACACACAGTATGCTTTGAATTTCATTTTTATTGATTCTCAAACAAAGCTCTCTAGAAAAGGCCAATCATGTTATCCACTGCAAATATGATTATGGATCCCCCCTGACAAAAGTAACCCCAAACTTCATTGTTAAAGATATCAGGTATGACCTGAAGAAATGCATTTGTGTCAAATCTCCACAGAAACATCTTAGATGAGATAAATGGAAGTCTCTATGTCAGCTTCCCTTGCAGTCTGATTGATTATCTTTCTAAAGTATCTATCTTTTCATCAGTCACATACCCACCCTGACATGTGCGTTTATCCTCTCCCAGCTCTAGCCCTCTGGGACAGTGGCACTGATAGGAGTCCAGCAGAGTGGAGCAGCCATGACTGCAGCCTCCATTGTTTGCATGACAGCCTGCTATCTCTTAAAACAGAGAACAGGAAAGTTCAGATCTCTTTGTGTGCAGCTGGTTTACTTACATCTGTATGAGATATAAAACAAACATATGGATGTACCTCTACAGTTGCGTCCATCCTCATCCAGAACACGGCCTCTTCCGCATTCACATCGCCAGGATCCTTTTGTGTTTACACATATTTCTGCACAGCCACCATTACCTTGATCACATTCATTCACATCTAAGCATATGGACACACACCACACTGGGTCAGATGTTAATATCAGATGAGTCTTGTTTTAACTGACTGAATACCAGATGGGTAGACTGTATCACCTTGAGGCTATCCATTTAAGAATGATAAATCAACTTTAAAGGACTTTAAAACTGAATTATAATCCTGAGAGGAGTGGTAAAGAAATAATGATGGATGAAATAAAGGGGGGACAAATTGTGAGAGCAAGAAAGTGAAGAAAGAGTGAGAATGAAGAAATGAAAAAGTAATTTCTGAGGCAGGGACTGGCAGATTTGGTTGATGGGTGAATAATGAGATAATGGCAGTTTTCAGTCTGGCTAGGTTCCACTGGCATGCCTGTCACCGATCATTAAGTACCAGTGT
>VUQH01052317.1:0-11451 GCA_015106775.1 Etroplus canarensis | reverse complement strand
CTGCTAAGAGGGTGAGAGGGTGAACGCTTCTGTAGGCCACTGTAAAGTGCCTTGAGATGACAGTTGTTTTGAATCAGCACTGTATAAATTGAAGTATAAAGTTAATAACATGTGGCATCCAGTCCAGTCTGAAATATTTCATATTTAATACACATTATTCTTCAGCCATGCTGCAGATATCACACACATAATGTAACTTCCAGTGTCATTTCTTTGGAGTGGTTCAGTGTTTGATCCAACTTTGAACAGCTCTTTGCTTTACTTCTTTGAGTAAATACTCAGTAATCAGCGATGTGATGGCTCACGTCATTTTCACTTTCTTCTTCAAGGGGTGCTGTGCTGATTGCGTGCTGATTCCCAGGCAGTCCCGGCGCTCCCTGCTCTTGGAAATGCATCAGTGATGAGACGCCAAGTTAATGGGATGCATCTTTTTAAGAGTATACCCACTGCATCAGGCTGAAGAAGAGGGCAAGGCTTTTGGGGGGGGGAGTATTTTGCATAAAGAGACTTACCAAACCCAGCTGCAGTGATAAAACAAAAAAAAACCACTGCAAGTCTGTCAAGATTTTAAAAGGTGCATTACCGTCACCTGCTGGTAGAGCTCTGTGGGGAAGAGCAGTGACAGGCTAACAGCATGGCAGCCAGAGGGGTTTGTTCTCCTTCTGAACTTGTAAACACAGTGGTTCTGCACGTTAACCTCATTTACATCTTTAAGCCTTTGTGATCGTTCAATTCATCCCACAGCTGGTTCTTATCCCAGCACGCCTGTTTACTCTCTGGCACATTTAAAGACAAAAATGTGTTGCATATCTTATGTACAACAGTCATAAAGGGAACTGCTTGCAGTATAATGATGTAGGTTGATTTACAGCACTGCAGTGTGAGCTGAGGAGCTCTCATATCTGCAAGATAGATTTTGTCGACTTTTCTTCCAGGTTTGGAGATCCATCAGAACAAGTAAACATTTGACTAATAATTTGCCAGAAAAGGATCTCTTCTCAAGTGGTATTTGAAAGTAAGCTGATGCTACGATTCATTTTACTCCAGTACGCATATTTTACAAATTTTAAGAAAGCCAGCTAGCGCTCCCTCTACATGATTCCATTAAAATGACAAGCTCTTAGAACATTTAAGCCCCCTTCTTACCTCGTTTTTTATGCTTGATAGGCCAGTTCTTAAAAGGCACCCAGGTGCACACAACACAAGAGCTGGATGACAGGTATAAAAATAAATAAATAGAAAAAAGGAACTTTTAAAGAGAATAAAGGTAATGCTGGGGAACCAAAAGTGCTGCAGAGGCAAGATGTCCAAAGTTCACATAGGGAAACTACATTCTGTACTATAAGGCAGGTTCGACATATCCAGGATCTTCTTCTTCTTTTTTGGGCTGCTCCCATTTAGAGGTCGTGACAACAGATCATCTGCCTCCATCTAAACTAAGTACACCCCATGATTCAGTAGTGGGTAGAAATATAAATGTACCTTCTGCTGCTCCCTTGTATTCACCCCAAGGGGTCATCACAGCGGATTGATCTGCACTGTGTGGCCCACTTGTCTTTACAGCGGCACTTTAGTTCACTGAGGTTTGTGGCCAATAATTTCCCACCACAGCATTTCAGTCAGTGTTGCGGTCTGGACTTCGATTGGAACCGCTGCAGCACCTTAATCCTTTTCTTTTTCAGCCATTCTGTTGTAGATTTGCTGCTATGCACTGTCCTGTCGCATGACCCAATTTGTGCTGAGCTTTAGCTGCCAGCTGCCATGGTTGACTCAGTGACTTCAACGTGGCCAGGTCCTGTGGCTGCAACGCGAGCCAAAATCCTAAGCCTCCCACCATCATGCTGACAGTTGGAGTGTTTGTGCTGATATGCTGTGTTGGTTCTCACCAAATGTGGCACTGTGTTTTATGACCAAACATCTCCACTTTGGTCTCATCTGTCCAAATGACATTGCTGTAGAAGTCTTGGGGCGTGTTCAAGATGCAGTTTTGCAAGCCTAAGCTGTGCTCCCACGTTCTTTTTAGAGATAAGAGACTTTTTCCTGGCAACCTTTCCGAACATGTCATACTTGTTCAGCCTTTTTCTAACTGAGGCCTGCAGAGTCTGAGATGTCTGCACACCCTTCCATCTTCTGATCCTGGCTCAGATTGTGGAATTGTGTTAGCACACACCTAAATGCTCCAGACCTGCTTTTATAGAAGTGCTCACACGGGCTGATGAGCCGTTAATCAAGTGCATTTGCTTAGCAACTGCAGAAAGGGGTGTTTTTCACAGGACTGCATTGTCACGATAGCCGGAGATGGGTGCCCCTCCCCTCCCGTCTCCTCTCCTTCTCCTCCTGAAGGATTGACGCCCTGCGGGAATGGTCTCCTCCTGTTTACCGTCATCATCATCATCACCTCCTGCAGTATTTAAGAGCCGGATGTTCTTCTCTACACTTGCCAGATCGTTAACCTACCTTGAGTGGTAAATGTCAGGTCTCTCTAGTCTTAATGCATAGTTTATGTTTCCTTCGCTCATCCCCTGCTCTCATTTTTCGGTTTGCTGCTGCGCTCCCCTGCAGACTGCTTGGACTGATGTCTATCTGAGACAAATTGTTAGGTTTAAAGCCTACCTACCAGCTGGTTAGAGGACTTTTTGGACTGTTTCCTGCCCCTGAAATTCACCTGCCTGCCAACTCTTCGTTCCAAGAAAAAGAAAGACGGTGGTATTTTCCCGCTCTATAAATGTCAGCTGTAAATATCAGCTGCTGTGTAAACAAATCCCTGAACTGTTCCTTAAGGTCGGGGTTGGAATCTGCCCATTTGAGAACTGTGACATGCACAGAGTCCTGCGAAAACTTTCTTTTTCGCAGGACTCTAAGTACAATTGCACATTCCATTGCATTACAGGGCAATCTGATGTGCATGAAACAGTTTTAGAAGGATGTTTTAGGCAGCAAGAGGCAGCACTTACCAAAATGCACCTCGTTTTAATAATGTGCGGCAAAGCTGCATCATAAACAGTTTTATTATAGCCCATTTAATATTTTTTATCTTTAGTGACACTTTCAGTGAAATTCATAACATCACAATAACAATCAGAATCACAATCATTAAGAATAAATATATAGAGATAGGAAAGATAAGAAAATGAAACTGTATGAACCCATATATAAATGTGCAATGTCATATAAGCAGATGAAATATGAAAGATAGAAAATGAAATCAAAAATTCTATAAACCTTAATGTAAAAAGTGCAGCATGTCACATAAATGCTATATACAAGATATAGCCATAAGAGAAACGGGGAGGAGTTATAGAGTGTGATGTCAAAGGTATGGCCTGACTTCCTGTGGCGTTCTGTGGAGCATCATGGTGGGATGAGTCTGCTACTGAACGTGCTGCTGTGTCTGTCCAGCACGTCATGGAGAGGATGTGAAGGATTGTCCAGTATTGTTCTAACTTGGACAGCATCCTCCTCTCTGACACCACTGTCAGAGAGTCCAGCTCAACACCTGATGTTACTGTCCTTGCAGATCAGTTTGCTGAGTCTGTTGGTGTCCACTACCCTCCATCTGCTCCCTCGCCACACCAAAGCATAAAGAACGGCACTGGTTTTCACAGACTCATAAAACATCCTGAGCGCCGTCCTGTAGATATTGAAGGATGTAAGTCATCTCAGAAAATGGAGACGGCTCTGGCCCTTCTTATAGACGGCTTCAGTGTGTTTAATGAAGTCCAGTTTTCGGTCATTGTGAACATCGAGGTATGTGTGGTCCCCCACTTTCTCCACACATCCCCCCCATCGATGAAAAAGAGGTCACTGGTGTTTTAGTACTTCTCATGTCCACAACCACTTCTTTAGTTGTTGTCATGTTAAACTGCAGATGGTTTCCATTTGCACCACGTGAAAAAATTGCTCTCGACAGTCCTGTCTTCTTCCTCATCATCCTCTCTGATGCACCTCACTGCTGCAGAGTCATCAGAAAACTTGTGGAGGTGGCAGGTCTCTGTGCAGTAGATAAAGCCTGAGAAGAAATTGAGAGAGAACAGTTTCCCGCAGGACCTCGGAGTTTCTGACCACATTGTCTGAAACACAGTGCTGCAGACGCACATACTGTGGTCTGCCAGTCAGGCAGTCCACAATCCAGGCCACAAGGGAGGCATCTACCTGCATTACCGTCAGCTTCTTATTCAGTAGAGCCATTCTGTCAAGAAATATGACCCTCACAGTGCTCAGCGGCTCATCCAAGTGAGTGTAGACACCACTGATCAGGTAGACAATGGCGTCCTCAACTCCAAGTGGGGGCTGGTAGTTGAATTGGAGAGGGCCCATCAGGGAGCTCACCATAGCCTGGAGATGGTCGAGGATGAGTCTCCCCAGGGTCTTCAGGACGTGTGATGTCAGTGCTATAGGTATGTAGTCCTTAGGGCCATTGAGACATGATGTCTTTGGCAAAGGCATGAGGTATGACCTCTTCCATAACATGGCTACCTTTGGCAGGTTCAGATTCATCTTGAAAATGTGATGCAACACTCCACAAAAATGGGGGGCACCATCAGGGCCTACAGATTTGCCTGAGTGGAGTCTCATCAGCTGTCTCCAGAAATGGTCAGCAGGGAAGGTTGGAGGTTGGAGTCAAATCTGATTTCGATCATTGGTCCAGTCCACTCTGCCTTCAACTTCTCTGCTACTGTTTGGTCTCAAACCAGTGATAGCCTTCATGCCATTTCAGACCTCTCTCATATTGTTCTGCTGGAGCTTCTGCTCCAGCTTCCTCTTGTAATTGTCCTTGGCCACTCTCACTGATGTCTTTAGTTCCCTTTGAAATATTCTCACCTCCTGCCTGTTTCCAGTTCTGAAAGCTTTGTTCTTCCTGTTGAAGAGTGCTTTGATGTCCTTTGTCACCCAAGATTTATTGTTCTCGTAACACTTAACAGTTGTGCTGCAACAGGTTTAGGTTGCTGGGGGGCTTCTTATGATGTGCTGGGCATTTCTTCTCCACCCACCTCTTTTCACTCAGCATGCATTTATTTCTGACTTCTATTTGTCATCAAATGTTGTCTTCTCTCTCCCATGGTCTGTGTCTCTCTTTGCTCTCCTTTCTGTCTTTTCTCTCCCCTCACCCACAACCCGGTCGAGGCAGATGGCCGGCCCTCCCTGAGCCTGGTTCTGCTGGTGGTCTCTTCCTGTTAAAAAGGAGTTCTTCCTTCCCACAGTCGCCAAGTGCTTGCTCACAGGGGGTCGTCTGATGGTTGGGGTTTTCTCTCTAACACTGTTTACAGTGTTAGAGAGAAAACCCCAACCCCCTTACAGTGTGAAGCACCTTGAGGCAACTTTTGTTCTGAATTGACACTATATGAATAAAACTGAATTGAACTGAATTTTTAATGGTGTCAGTGCAAAAGTTAATATAGTCTGTGATTAATTCTGTGAGCCCATCAATGTCCTCTCCCTGCAGCTCATAGAACACCTGCCACTCAGCCACCTCACGGCTCTGCAGTGTCCCCAGAGCCTCCCCTGACCATCTCCTCTCTGTTCTCATGGACACCTCACTGTCGCCTCTTAATTAGAGGAGTATAACAGGGAGAGAGGTGGACCAGGCTGTGAACTGAGCCACCGAGCAGGGGGAGGGCAGAGGAGCTGTACACATCCTTAACACTTGGGACGGCTCACATACTGGGTGAAGGTAGTTATGTAACACATCAATGTAACATAGGCACTAAGTGACAATATCTACCATTTTTTAGTCATGCACACAAATGATGAAAGGCAGAAAGTTTGATCACAGCTGATCATCTTAAATAACTGAAATAGTGCATGGATGCAAAAGAAAAATTCTCCTCCCAACATGGTTTGTATATTCCAGCTGCGTACCACACCTCTTTTATATGCTGAAGGTAAAAACAATGCCACAAAGGATACGCCTGTGCATCTTCGATCATAGTTCCTATAGGAAGCCTCCTCTGTCTTTTTTCCTGATGCATTTTAGGAATTGAGACATCCTTCAATATGACGGACTGAGATTGATTTCTGGTCACTGGCAGGAGGGTGGTGGACAGAGGACACAAGGACGTTAAAATTAGAGAAATGAAAAAAAAAAAAAACATCCAAGAAAAAAGCAAACAAATCAGAAGATGATGTAATGATTGAACACGGACTAAGGGAAGGACACAGGCTAAATACACATCCAGGAGAAAAGGGTGGGGGTGTGAATGAGGGTGGGGAAAGAATAAAGGATGGAGGTGGAAACTGTTGGAGGTGTGAGTGTGAGTGATTGTCTGTCTCTCTTTGATGGACTGGTGAGCTGTTCAAGGTGTTCCCTGCCTCTCGCTTGGTGAAAGTTGGATATGTTCTCCGCCTCCCACCGGACAAGGTCATGGACGGATGGATGAGCGGCTGGATCTGCTTTAGGGTTTCATTTCCTAGGATGACCAGCCCGGGACAAATTTGAAATCGATGCCGAGTGTAGAGAATTTTCCATCCGTCCATTTATTGCTTGAGCAGCAGTCTAAGCAGAGACGCCCAGGCCTTCCTCTCTCCGGCCACCTCCTCCAGCGTCTCAGGGAAGAGACATCGCTTTGATGGCAGCACATGTCTCTCTCTTCACAGATGCTTTTTCATCTTTTGCTGATGAAAACCTGGATTTTTTTTTTTTTTTTAACAAAAAACAAACTGAAATGTGGACTCATCTGACCACAGCACACGCCTCTACAGTCTGAGATGAACCTAGAGAACTCTGTGGAGCATAGAATTGATGCTTGGCTTCCTCCTTGCATAATACAGTTTCAAGTTGCAGTGACAAGCAACAATGGCATTCTGATCAATTCCCCTACACAGTTGGCTATATTTGTCACAGCAGCCTTATGGTTTCTTAGGCGGTGTCGCCTGAGGCGTTGAAGCTCACGCGCATTCATCAGTGGTTTCCAGCCGTGCCCCTTTTCACACTGAGATGTCTTTGAATTCTCTGAATCTTTTCACAGTATTATGTAGATGTTGACAGACCTAAATTCTCTTGTGTCTTGTGTTGAGAAATGTTCCTTTTGAACTGACCCGCGATTCGCTCACTAATTTTGGCACAAGGGGGTGAGCAGCGACCATTCTTGCTTGAGTCTGAGACTTTGATGCTACTTTTACGCCCAATCACGTTAGCTCAGCTGCTTAATATGGAGTCTTCCAGTCCTCTGTGCACTTTTCAGTCTTATTTTCTTTTTATTTACTGTTGATTTTGGCAGTGTTGGGCTTCCATACACAATAATTTGATGTCTTCGTGACTGATTTATGTCTTTCAGGTTATGCTGGTATTGTTTGGTTTGAACCTGTTATAATATATGCTCATGTCTTCAGTTTGGTGGAACAGAATCTTTTTACCTTCTGTACAAATGTTGTACATAATAACATGTTATGTTACAGTTATTCTGTTAAGGCTGACTTTCACTCAGCGTGACTCCTGAAGGTGTGCAGCTGTGAGAGGAAAGAGAAGAAATGCAGGTGTATTGCAGGGGTTCTCAAGCTGTTTTTTTTTCTTTTTTCTTTTTGGCATGCTCCACTTCAGAAGATGAAAAAATACATCACGCATTTGATCAGTCAATAACAATAAAAAAAAAAAAGGAACCATGTAAATAAATAAAGACACCATCGGCGCAATAACAGCAGCAATTTTTTTGCTTCTTTTTTCCTACAAAAAAGCTTAGTTTCACTTTTTATTGTTCTCCTGGGTGACTGCGCCCCACCTGTCGTGGCTCTGTGCCTCACCAGTGGGGCCCCACAGTCTGAGAACCACTGGTATATTGGATTATTTGGGCAAGCGTGCAATGTAACAATAATGTCTGCATTTCTGCCACAAGATGGTGCCAGAGCTCTCTCTGGTGGCCAGGCAGCACTGGAGGTCTTTCATCCAATCACCTGAGAGATAACACTGTGGCCGCTGCTGACTCTGTGAAGCCGAGGAACATCTGAGGAGGGCGTTTACAGTGCTCAACATCTGACCTCTCGGTGAGGTTCACAAACCGTTCAGTTGTTACAGAGGCCTGTGATGTGAGGAGCTGTCGGCCTCGTTCCCCGCCTGAGACGTTTCCATCTCCACGCTGAACCTCGATGAAACAATGTCTCCTTAACACACTGAGAACACAGCGGCTCTGTCTCTTCTGTTCCAGCAGCTAATTCTGACACAAGTCTGCCTTCTCGTTCAGTCATTCACATCAGCCGGAGCTGCAGTCAAACGGCTGCTGTATCCTCCATCTCCGCGCTGATGGATGAGCGTCTGACAGGCCGTTGTGTGAGAAGAAGCAGCAGCAGCAGTAGCAGCGTTGCTGTGTGCAGGCACCAGTGAGCCCGTGAGGGACGGAGACATCTGTATATCCAAGCTTTCTGCTCAGCGTGCATGGCAGGACACAAGGAGGTACATGCTCGCCTGGCTGTGTGGCGAGCCGTGGCCGCCATCATTGCTGTGTGAGACTGTGAAATAAAGATGAATCAATAAACTGCAGGGATATACGGCATATATATGTATATATGTATACCTGTGTGTGTGTGTCTGCTGTGGAAGTCTATAGACAGCTTGTGGCCCCAAAACACTATATTGTCTTATATTATTCTTGGATGTTTCATATTATTGTCATGCACAGAGGACACGATAACAAATATAATGTGGACAAGGACTGAGTAAACCTTGAGAAAGTCCAGGAGACACCTGGAAAAGAAAGTGCATGCCATTTTGGCTGAAGATACAGATATTCAGTTATGGGGGAAAAGGAGTGCTGCAGAAATCCAAATAAATCTGACAGTAAAAAGCAGAATTTAAAAATGAATTAAAAAAAAAAAAAAATTTCGAAACAGTTTTCAAAATCATTTTAAAAACCATGTATTCTTTTCGAAAATCATTAATAAAACATCATTTTCAAAATGGCTTTTGAAAACCGTTTTTGAACGGCTAAGTGGAGAAGCTAAAGTCATTTTTGAAACAATTTCAAAGATGATTTTTGAAAGGAGTTCAAAAATCATCTTTTTAATTTTGAATTTAGAAATTTTTTTAAAAAGAGCCTTTTGTTAAAGTTTTTTTTAAATCTCCCTTTCTGTTTGAAATATTTTATTAATGAAGTTATAGTTAATTAGTTAAATTTCTTAAAAAATATTATTTTTATTTTCTAATTAAGTAATAATTCCTTTAATGCTTTATTTTAATTTCAGAGGCACTCCCGGTCCTCCATATTCAGTTTTTTAAAAGAATCTGTGGTTCAATCAAACCTGAATTTAGCTGTAAAATTTCTGTAAAATGTGATCAGCCTGAAATGGATTGATCTCCGTTTGCCCAGCTGATCTCCAGACAGCAGATATAGAAACAGAAAGTTCATTATCATCATTATCACATCATATTATCACCAGAACCTCCTCTAGCTACCACATCCATCCTGCTCTGCAACAGCTTCATCTTTAAAATTCTCCCATCCAAAGCCATCCGCTACCTTGCTTCTCTATATTTGCCCGATCTCCTCCATGTTGCCCCTTCCTCTCGCACCCTTAGATCCTCTTCCTCCCTCCGCCTGACTGTACCCTCTCCTCGTCTCCCCCGCCGTGGGGTTCAGAGCTTTACTCTGGAATTCTTTACCTTCCGATATAAAAAAAAAACTGATTCACTACCACTTTTCAAATCCAGGCTTTAAACTCATCTGTTTAAAACTGCTTTTTCCTGGCAATTACATTTGCACCGTCTAATTTTAACCTGTTTTTTTCTTTTGCTTGTGTGTTCTGAGAGGTTCCTATACATAAAATTTATTATTATTATTATTATTATTATTATTATTATGAGGCTCAGGACCAGGAGTAGACTCTATAGGTGAAAAAAAGTTGCTTAGTGTGGCACGCTCAGTGAAGCAGCAGCTCTGGCACTGCTGTGATTAACATGGAGCAGCTGCTGTGCTTCACTACTGCAGCAACAAGTAAAGGTCTTGAGCCACCCCTCGCGGCTTCATATTTTGCTTTGAAAAATGTAAATATGTGGAATGACTTATTGAAACTTGTGCAAACAAAAACAGAAATGAAGAACATAATGTAAAATAGAGTTTGTGCAGTTCTAATGAGCCTGAAAGTCAATATTTGGAATTGATAATCTTTATTCTTTAACACAGCCTGAACTCTCTGAGCCAAGCTTTCTGTTATTTCTTTAAGTGGTCTTCAGGAAAAGTTCAGCATGCTTCTTCAAGGACATTCCAGAGCTGTTTTTTGGATGTTGGCTGCCTTTTGTTGTGTTCTCTGTCAAGATGATCCCTCGCTGCTTCAATAATGTTAAGGTCTGGGCTCTGGGGGAGACCAGTCTACGACTGATAGTGTTCCATTGTGTGTTTTTCTATCCATGTAGGCTTTTATTGCATTGGCAGTGTGTTTGGGATCAATGTCATGCTGAAAAAATAAGGCTGTTGCTTTCCAGATGGTATAGCATGATGGATCACGATCTGACAGTTATTATTCTGAGTTCATAATTCCAACAGTTTTGACAAGATCACCAAAACCACTGTCTGGAATGTGGCCCCAAACCATGACAGAGCCGCCACCGTGTTTTATACACGGCTGTAGACACTCACTGTTGCACTTCTCCTGACCTTATCTCTCCAGTTCTTGGGTAATTTGGCATACCTCAGGCTTCCCTTCCTTAAAAGGCAAATGAAACAATTTGAGAAAACACATAACTGGATTAGCAGTGCAACAAGTATGCAAAACGTTTGCATACTTGTTCAAAATATGTTTTTAATTATGAGTATTTTGAGGTTTTGTTCTGTCCAGAAGTGACCGTTGCTTTCAGATCGCCGCTGTTTCCGTCCACATGACATCAGTGTCGCCACACAGCTCAGCGCCGCTCATTAACTTCTGTGTAAAATGGACTCATTTTTCTAGAGCATCAAAGGCTTATGCGTTGCTGCAGGCTGTAAAAATGCGACAGAAATGGGCCTGGCAATGATCAAGTTTCCACTGGAGTCATACAGAAAAGAAACTACCAGCTATCCGTATTACAAATGTTGGGAGAAAGGAGACCTGTGGAAGCGGTCTAAGCACTCCACGTTATGCGAGGTCCACTTTGTGGACAGCTTCATGAAAAATTCCACGCTGGCCAAACAATCCAACAACCCCAACAAATGGAAAAAACCAAAAGGAGAAGTCTAGCAGTGGCAAAGCGGGCAAATTTGCAGGTAAGCTTCTAATAGGGGTGACAGGTTCAATTCAGTTTCATTTCATAGGAAATTAAAGTTACATTTATACATTTTACTTGAAGATCATGCCATTATATACTCAGAACTGCTTTTAAACATTAAGAACATCTGGTGCACAATGTCACACATATGCGCACCGCTGCCAGCTGGTGACAACTTGCAGTAGTCAAAGACTTATCATAATTAATTTCATTTACGGTGTGAAGAATATCTCTTACCAGTCCAGGTTTTGGTGTGGTGGATCACCAGCCTCTGCATTAATATT
>VUQH01052314.1:5420-37586 GCA_015106775.1 Etroplus canarensis | reverse complement strand
TGAGCTCCTTGGGCAGTTCCTTCCACCTCATGATTCTCATTTGCTCTGACATGCACTGTGAGCTGTAAGGTCTTATATAGACAGGTGTGTGCCTTTCCTAATCAAGTCCAATCAGTTTAATTAAACACAGCTGGACTCCAATGAAGGAGCAGAACCATCTCAAAGAGGATCAGAAGAAATGGACAGCATGTGAGTTAAATATGAGTGTCACTGCAAAGGGTCTGAATACTTATGACCATGTGATATTTTAGTTTTTCTTTTTTAATAAATTTGCAAAAATTTCTACATTTCTGGGGGGGGGGGGGTTTCTGTCAAGATGGGGTGCTGAGTGTACATTAATGAGACATAAAATGAACTTTTTTGATTTTGGCAAATGGCTGCAATGACACAGAGTGAAAAATTTAAAGGGGTCTGAATATTTTCTGTACCCACTGTATGTAGCAGACTGAGACAGATCAGATTGGAACTGCATAGGAAATGTATGCATGTACACTGGCTTGCAGAAGTATTCATCCCCCATTGACATTTTTCCTTTTTAAAAAAATTTGCATTAAAATCTGTAATTGTAAATATTTTTTTAATGTAATGGACCTACACAAAGTAGTCCTAAGTAATTTATGAAGTTAAATGGAAAAATAAGATAGTTACAAAAACTCTAGAAAAAAAAAAAACACAAACCCAAAAATGGTGCATGCCTATGTGTTCACCCCCTAAAGTCAGTATATTATAGAGCCACCTTTTGCAGCAGTAACTGCTGCAAATCTCTTAAGGTATGTCTCTGAGCTTGACACATTTGGGACAAAGTATTAGTTTTAGGGTGTGCACACAGGGATCTGTTGGGATTTTTGCCCATTCTTCAAAGCCAGACTGCTCCAGCTCCTTCAAGCTGGATGGGTTCTGCTGGTGTACAGCAATTTTTAAGTCATGCCACAGGTTCTCAGTTGGATTGAGGTCTGGGCTTTGACTAGGCCATTCCAACACATTATATAGTACATCTTATAGTGGTCCTATGGACAGATACAGCAGGCTCTGCTGTGGAGCTTTCCAGCTCCTTCGGAGTTTACCTTTGGTCTCTTTGTTTCTTTCTGATTAATGCCCTCTTTGCATGGTCTGTAAGTTTTGGTAGAAGGCTATCTCTAGGCAGGTTTGTTGTGGTGCCATATTCTTTTTATCTTGTGACGATGGATTTAATGGTGCTCTGTGGGATTTTCAAAGTTCAAAAGGATGTTTTTTTTTATAACCCAACCTTGATTTGTACTTCTCCACAGCTATGTCCCTGACCTGTTTCTAGCTCCTTGGTCTTCATAGTGTGTCTTGCTTGGTGAAGCCTCTTGATTATTGGTGTTGCAGACTCTGGGGCCTTTCAGAGCAGGTGTATATACACTTAGATCATGTGACACTTAGATTACACACAGGTGGACCTTATTTAACTAATTATGACTTCTGAAGGTAATTGGTAGCATCGGCTCTTATTTAGGGGCTTCATAGCAAATATCACCCATTTAAACTACTTTGTGTAAAATTTTTGTGTAAAATCTCCAAAAAGCATTTAAATTACAGGTTGTAATACAAAAATATAAAACCAAAGAGGGGCTGAATACTTTTGCAAGCCACTGTAAATAATCAAAATCACAACATAGTTTGTATTACAACACTGCAGTTACAAAATAAAAAAAGGCACAGAGTACTACACATTTCAGTGACAATATTTGGACAATATTTAATGTTTTCCTTTGGATTAGGCTCAATCTAATTTAATGTTTTGAATGTTTGTACCTTTAGACTAGTTGACCACATTGTTTTTTTTTCCCTCCAGTTTAAGCAACAAATAAATTGTCATCAGCAGTATTTCTAATAAGTTCTATTGTTGTACCTCGTAACTTATCAGCTTAAAGCTAAAACCAGTTTGTTTTTTCCCTTGCTGTAATGATGTACTATTATCAGCAAGTTCAAGTGACTGTACAAGCCTGTGCTTGCAAGATGTTAAGATGCTGATCATGAGATAATTTAACACCTCATGAGCAAACCTAAGCAGCGCTCAGATCACAGTCTTGAGTCATATCAGCCCTTTAAACTGCATCTCATATACACTGACACTAAGTGGTTGCATCACACTCTTATTCGGGGCTGTTGTGAGTCAGTGTTGCATGTGTAGCTTATACTGTGTGGTATTTTTTGACCTAAAATAACCTTTGTGTTTACACTATAATAAATATATTTCCACAAGGTCAGTATTTCCTGCGTCATGCAACCCTGGCTCAACTACTTTATAACAACCATTATTGTATAGACATAACATTTAGCTGTGACTTTAACATGTTATGAAAGCATGAATGCATGATTGATCTCAGGATGTTAAGATATTTATCGTACAAATAAAAGTCAATCTACTGCAGGTTTCATTTTGGATCATTTTAAGAAAAACACCAAATGTAAAGTCAGACTTTATATACATGACTATAATGTATACCTGTAATCAAGCTATGCTTAAAATTTATCACATGCTTGTAAAGTCACTTGCAGCATTGTGCACCATACAGCCAGACACACACATTCTCACTCTGAAATAAATTGCTGACAGGCATGGAGGCCTTAAATCTCATCTGGTGCAGGGCAGCAAACTCTGGCAGGTCTGTAAAGCTCCACTCTTAGAAAGTCACACACGTGAAGTTTAAACGTACCAGCAAACACACAAACTACACATTTACAGCCTGAGCCTTTTTTTTTTTTTCTGCCGTCCCTTTTCAGCTGTGCCAAAGCGGGAACACTCAGCACATCACGCTGTTCATCTACTGTCGAGCACTACCATCTGGTGTGGTGTTTGCTTCTCCATTTGCCCTTTTAAACAGACAATCACACCAGAGGCCTTTTAGCTGTAGCCATTTTAAGATTTGGTACATTCAGCTGATGCGCTTCCTCCAGAGTGACGTCATTCAGAGTTAGCGGATACAGAAAGTGAAATAACAGGTTTTTCTGATGTCAAAAAATGGGATCACAATAAAATGTACGACAAACTGGTTGCATAAGTGTGCACACCCTAAAACTAATACTTTGTTGACGCACCTTTTTTATTTTTGAATATTTTTCTCCCCAACAGATTTGTTTCTTTTTGAATTGTACAGGTTATAGGTCACATTAACGGTGGAAAAAGCTTTAAAATAATTTATCTTGGTACCATTTTTTTTACATTAAAAAACCCTGATATTTTAACAGGACTTTGTTCACTCTCTCTATGACCTCACAGACCATGGATGTGGTAGACGGCCGCCGCGCCCCCTTCCCTCCACATCGCTATAGCAACAGCGGGGACACGCGCGACACGGACACACAGGCTCCTTCAAGTGGTGAATCCAGCCCATCGCCCCGGCCCTGCAGCTCTGACCACCTCCACTCACCTGATGGAAGCCCCTGTTCTGCAGAGGAAATCGACAAAGGTGGGTCTTCACTGGTGAACAGATGTAGTGTTCAGTGATTTTAAAGGATTTGCTGTGCAGTACTACTGAATATGCAATATTCCAAAGTTATATAAAGATTTCAGGCTCTGAGGAGCTGTGTGAAATCTGATAAATATATTCCAAGTGATTCAGTGTTGCTTGGAGCTAAGAAGCTAAGGATTTAAAAAAAAAAAAAAAGTGGCAGTGTGAAGCAAGAGACAAAATGGAGAGCCAAAAGGCAGCGATGGAGAGAGCCAAAGACAGAGGGAAGGACACAGGGAGCGAGTGGGACAGAAAGAAGATGATGAGGGAGAGAAGGGGACAGACCGACAGGGAGACAGATATTGATTTTACCTTCCAGTGAATACATTGGTTGCTGAATGCTTCAGCATTAGTGTGACGGTGACTGGTTGGGAACCAGAGGACTGTTGATGTGGTGCTGGTTCGATACTCGTCTGTGGCGGTTGGAGCCACCCCCCCAAGTGCTGCTGAGGCGCCCCTGAACAAGAAACCACACCCCCACTATGCTCCTTGGTGCCTGTAACGAGCTGCCTTGTTCTCTCTCTCATCTCTGTTTGTGTGTGCATCTATATCACACAGCTGCATTTTAAGTGTGTGTGTGTGTGTGTGTGTGTGTGTGTGTGTGTACACCTACAAAAAGAGTGTGTTGAGACCTGGTTGTAATTTCCCCATTAGGGGATTAGTAAAGTATCTTCTTCTTAAAATAGCAAAATTAACAGTAAATTACAGCAACTTCACAGAAGCTAGGATGCGCAAACTCACCTATGACATCACTGTATACAGAATTACTCATGCAACTTGTAAAACCAGAGAAATGCATGAACAAAAATCAAAGGTGCCGTTAACTGTTCTGTTTTAGATCATTTGTGCAGTTAGTTGACTTGATCAAGTCTGAAATGCTCGAGTTCAGTGACACTGCTCAGGAAAAGCCCTTACTAAGCACACTCACACCTTTAAAATGTCCATTAGGAAAAAGTTTGAATTTCGTAATGACAGTAACAAAATTTAAAGTTGATGAGGTTTTAAAAAAATATTTTTCCTATTGGATGGTAGGAAACGACGAAAAGAAAACCAACACAGAAAAGAAAGGGGTGTGCTGTATTAACTGGATTTTGTTTGCTGTGTGTTTAAATCTCCCCATCATGAGCCTGGCAATGTCGCAGTGGGGTTCAGTGACAAACTGGGCTCTTTTGTTTCCAAAAAGAAAGGAGCTATTCCAAAAAGGCGGTGTGCTGATTTAGGATCCATTCGGGTCGGACACAGACGTCACACAGCACTGTTTTAGGCACAATGCAGCTCCTGAAATTAGCAGCCACTGTGTACAGTTTTCCTATTCATGTTTGGTTATTAGAATTAAAAACGAGGAGTATGTTGTATTGTTTCTTGTATCCTCAGATAGTTTGTGCAGTTCTCCTCTCCCCAAGTTTGCCACTTCACCCAAACCTAACAACAGCTACATGTTCAAACGGGAACCTCCAGAGGGCTGTGAGAGGGTCAAAGTGTTTGACGAGTTGGTGTGAGTATTCTGTTCTTCTTCTTGTGTTCCAATATATCCTCATGTATGACAGTTGCTGCTGCACAGCTGTGGTTTTGTCTACTGTAATTGCGGTGAACACTAGAAACTGTTTACTGTACATTTTCATGGATGCTTGGGTTCCTGTGTGAGGATATAAAAATAAAGCCAGCAAGCTTATTTGCATTGTGGGTGGTAGGGATGAGGGCAGATTGGCTGTGTAGGATCAGCAACTCATAGTTAATCAGATAGTCTTATAAATAGAAAATAAAAAGCACAATTACTGAGCACCACTTCTGTTCTTTTCAGGTCTGGCAAATCCAAAGGCTTCCCTCTCTTCTCGTGCCCTGACAAAAACAAGGTGAACTTCATTCCCAGGGGCTCGGCCTTCTGCCCCGTCAAACTCCTTTGCTCCTCCCTGTTCTCTCCCGTCGCCCCCTCTTCCTGCTCCTCCGTCAGCCTCGGTTACCATGGCAACATTGGCTCCGGACCACAGGTCACCCTGAGCGTGCCCACGGCACCACTACCTTCCTTTTCATCCTCCACAGACAGAAGCGCCGACTCGAGCAGCGGTGCAAACTCAGACAGCAGCACAGACAGCCAGAGCTCCGACCCAGATGCGGGGAAAGACGGCTCAGCACAAGTACTCCTCACCAGCTAGTCCTCAGGTATCCACGACCAAACCACCTACAGCTAAAATATTGCAACTAGTCAGGTATGACTCAAAAGAAAAAAAAAAAATTGCACTCCGATAATCCTAACGTTAGCCAGCAGGGAGTGCCCAAGGTCTAGAAATACTTAGAAGGATAATGGTACCAGCATCCTGCTGCTCAAGCATCTCTACTTGATCCTATTGTTAGTCCCACTGTCGGATCGTTTGGGTGGGTGTTGCTGACCTTGGGCAGAGCCTCTCTCTTCACCCATCACTAACCTAGCCTTCTCCTCTGTACCATAACACCTCCTGTAACAGAAATAGCTTTGCTTTCCTTTCTTATTTTGCAAAAATAGAAACGACTGCTGGAATGATTGTGTTACTTAGTGTCGGCAGTTTAAAAAGTAAAAGAATCCAAAACTCACAAGACACAGCTATGGGATATCAGACAAAACATATTGTATTAATGTTATCTAACCAGCTTATTAGCTGTTCAGTGTTCGGCAAGCTAACATTTCAAAGTGCATTTATGTTTCATATTTTTATAGATATCCGGATGTCTTAATAGTCAGAATACGTTGCCCCTTTCCCCGTATTTTATTTTTTTACTTGCTTATTTGAATGTATTTTGTAGCACATGGTCTTCAGTGAAATCAGCAGTCACTTGAGTGCAGGCTTCACTTAACAGGCTCACAAGCCAAGACTAAGACCTGCGTTCCTAGTTTGATCACTAATAAAACTCGGTAAGCTAAAATGCAAACATCAGCTGTTTATTCAGCTACCAAACGCCCAGTCACGAAGCACACGGCTCCTCCATTTCCTTGTTTTATTGCCCCATGCTACCCAGAATAAGAACTCAGGTCATGTGGAATGTACTCTCTTAAACTATGTTGCCTTTCCCCGGTGTTTATGACTTTCTTCTTCTGAAAGACATTCCAGTCTTTTAAAGAAATGTTTGATTTTTGTTTCTGGAGAGAGAGAAAGAGGGAGGCTATTACAGACTGAATCAATCGATTGATGTCACAGCTCGTGACAGATGAACCTTGTGTTAACCTGTTCGGGTTATAGATTCAGGTGCTATGACACATTCCAGAGACCGCTGTTGAATTGGTCAACTGTGAGAACTCATGCAAACAGGACGAGTGACATAATCTACAGCCTCCAACAAAGACATCGATGACAGTAATGACATTTGTTTCACCCCCTTTGTTAAACGTATACCAAAGCAAATTAGAAATCATTGAAAGGCCTTTCATGTATTCAGAATATCAGGGGTGCCGGTAACACTTTATAATAAACACTAATAAATGATAGATGGTTAGATTACTGTTAACAAACAATGACATAATGTTTCTTAGTCATTAGTAACATTGTAGTTTACAAAGTCTCTGAGACATCAATGTCCTTGGCAGTGTTTGCTCAAAAGTGAGGTGGGCCCCCCATTGTATTTTTGTCATTTTTCCCAAGCCACAAGTCTTGAACCTAAACCTGACCAAACAAGCAAAAACAAACTTAATCACTGAGAGAAACCAGAAACAAAGGTTCAATTCTGTGAATTATGCCCTCCCCCCACATTGTGTGCCAACTCATACACGTTTAAAGTATCTATGAACGTTATCTGTATTCAAAAGTTGCAACTCATTTACAAACACATTATTCAGTACTAGGTAAACATAAGTGTTAGTTGTTTAATAGTAAACAACCGTTACCTAAAGGTTAACGAAGGACCGGTGTGTCACATTAAAGGTTGACTAACATACATAGTTGTGCTTTTTATAGTGTAAAATCACTCTAGGGTAATTACGTTTTTGTTAAATTACAAACATATACACACATGCATACATACAGTGTTAGTGAGTCCCTTTCAACAGGAGTTACCATGTTGCACTGCTGTTTCTACAGTAGCTCAGGACAGGAACAGATTTTAATACAACCTTTTGCGTTTCTGCCAACGACTGTTTATCATAAAATCCTACCACAATGCAGAACAGTTTATCATTACTCATAGGCTGTAATCTCTTACTTTCGCAGTCCAAAAAGCTATCCATCTATTTTCTGCTGTCTATCTGGGTCCTGGTCATTTGGGGCAGCAGTCTAAGTAGAGGCACCCAGACCTCCCTGTCCCTGGCCACCTCCTCTAGCTGCTTTGGGGGATACCAAGGCATTCCCAAGCCAGCTGAGAGATGTTATTTTTCCAGTGTCCCTGTCTGCCCCAGGGCCTCCTTCCAGTAGGATGTGCCTGGAACACCTAACCTAGAAGGGCCCCAAGAGGCATCTTAGTCATATGCTCGAGTAGCAGCTCATCTGAGCCCTTCCCAACTCATCACCCTATCTCAAAAGCTGAGCCCAAACATCCTTCAGAGGAAACTCATTTCCACTGCTTCTATCTGCAATCTCATTCGTTTAGTCACTACCCAGAGCTTGTGACTATAGTTGAGGGCAGGAACGTAGATTGACTGGTCATTTTCATGCTCAGCTCTCTTCACCACAACAGACCGGTACAACACCACACCAATCCGTCTGTCAGCCTCCCATTGCACTCTCCCCTCACTCATGAACAAGACTCCTAGGTACTTAAACTCCTCCATTTGGGGCAGCAACTTGTTCCAGAACCTGAGACCCTATCAGGGGCAATTTGCCTCTGACAACAAAGCTCCTGGGATCACGGAGACAGACAAACCCCTCCACCACAATAAGGTGGCCAATCAGCAGAGAGAATAGCTATCATTACTCATCAGCTATAATCTTACTTTTGCAGTATAAAAACTGAACTAATTCCTAAATCTTATTAAATCCAATTTGATTTCTAATTCCCAATTAAATCTACATACACAAACATCTGGACAGGAAATACTTGTGGATGCAGTCATGGAGACTCCAATTTGGGCCTGGCTGGCCACTGTAGGTCGTCCACACAGAAAGGGAGGAGTTGAAGACAGGTATACAATTGTTGCAATCTGCATTCTTACTAGTAGATGGTACTAGATATCACATACTGGTCGTTTACCTTCTCTTAACAGTGGTTATTATACAGTGTTACCGGAACACCAAGAAGCAAAGTATTTATGTGCATTTCATTTTTGTTATTAAACAGCCAAGCAAACTGATAAACACAGGCTCAAATGATTAAACACCACACGAAAACACTTAGCTGGAAACAAAATGATAATCACTTTTTTTTTTTGTTTGTTTTAGACCAATTTGTAAAGTTACAGCAATCAGAGTGTGCAGTTGATTTTTGTTTGAAGTAAAGCTACACTAAGAAAAAAATGTGTAACACAGATTCAGCCAGATGTGGCCTGATATTTGTAGAAGCTGTACTGTCAGAGCATAAATAATAAAAACAAAACAAAAACAGGGCTGATTTCTGCCTGATAAACTTCAACGGGGATTGATATTCCAAACAACTCTGGTCTGTTTAACCACTTGCACACAAAAAAGCACAAATATGAACAACACATGCAGCACATTCAACACAAATAAGTGGACATGCTTTGTTCTGCTTGCAGCTCCAAGACTTTTAATCTTACTAATTCTGTTTTTATTCACAAGCACATTGTGCAGTTCAGAAATTATTGCCATGTTAGGCAATGGTGATTCAGTTCTCCTGTGTATTACACATTTTTTATGTAGATCTTTG
Source organism: Etroplus canarensis (assembly GCA_015106775.1). Lineage (NCBI taxonomy): Eukaryota > Metazoa > Chordata > Actinopteri > Cichliformes > Cichlidae > Etroplus > Etroplus canarensis. The sequence goes on along the minus strand of VUQH01052314.1, from coordinate 28,326 downwards.
TTTGTTTCTCAATAAAGAAAACAAAAAAGGTCTCTTTGGATTCATGTCTTTTTTTTCTAACAAACATGGACTTATATTCAGTATACATGAGCATGGTTTTTATATAGAAATAGGAGTCAAGGTAAGGCAGTTAATGTATTTGGTTATAAATGAATGTTAAATGTGACATGATTTATACATCAAAAGTAAAACAAAGCAAACTTGGATTAAAATAAATTCACACTCAGTTGTAATTTACTGCCTAACTAACCAAACAAGATATTCTATGTTGCTGACATGTGATTAGATTAAGGCATTTACTCTGATATATATTCAGTTTATGCAGCATTGTCATTAAAGTCAGTGTAAGATTGTATTTACAGTGGCTTACAAAAGAATTCACCCTGTTAGCATTTTTCCTTTTTTTGTGTTACAACCTGTTAATTTTTTTTTATGTAATGGACCTACACAAAATAGTCCAAATGGCTGAAGTGAATAAAAAAAAAAAAGTATTAAGGTGTGCACACTGGGCTCCACAGGGATTTTTGCCCATTCTTCAAAGCTAAACTGCGCCAGCTCCTTCAAGTTGGATGGGTTCTGCCACTGTACAGCAATCTTTAGGTCATGCCACAGATTTTCAATTGGATTGAGGTCTGGGCTTTTACTAGGCAATTCCAACACTTTGAAACGCATCCCACAGCATGATGCTGCCACCACCGTGCTTCACTGTGGGGGTGGTGTTCTTGGAGTGATAAGTTGTTGGGTTGGTGCCAGACATAGCGTTTTCCTTCATGGCCAAAAAGTTACATTTTAGTCTCATCTGACCAGAGGACCTTCTTTCAAATGTTTGCGGAGTCTCCCATGTGTCTTTTGGAAAAATCTAAACATGTTTTGCTTCTGTAAGCAGTGGGTTTTTCTGGCCACTCTTCCATAAAGCCCAGCTCTGTGGAGTGTACACTTATAGTGGTCCTATGGACAGATACAGCAGGCTCTGCTGTGGTGCAAAGTTGCCTTTGGTCTCTTTGTTGCCTCTCTGATTAATGCCCTCCTCGCCCGTTCGGTAAGTTTTGGTTGACGGCCCTCTCTAAGCAGGTTTGTTGTGGTGCCATATTCTTTTAATGGGGTGAATACTTAAGCACACAACAGTTTTTAGTTTATTATTTATTAGATATTTTAAATGTTCCTTTATTTACCAGTTTGGACTATTTTGTGTAGGTCCATTCATAATCTTTTAAAAAACATTTAAATTACAGGTTGTAATCCAAAAAAAATTGAAACACTACCAAGGGGGGGCTGAATAGTTTTGCAAGCCACTGTGCACCATTCTTAAACCCTCCAGTTATTTTGGCTCTAAAAATAACACACAAACTGCACACAGTGCCCATAAAGGATAATAACGTCTAAATAAATACAGCAACACTGAGAAATGTCATATCGCTATAAACCTGTAGTTCATTCAATCACGTTTACTGCTGAACATAAAAGAAGGCATGCAACATGCAATTATAAATGAGTTATGTGTTTCACTTAAAGACAAATCAACACAATTCTGGATTATTTAAGTTTTGCAAACAAAACATCGATCTTAACAAAGCTAAACTTGTTTGATGAAAGAAACAGTTTCTGTGTGGATAAAGTTCCCCCTTTTCAGATGTGGTGGGAAATAATGAGCTCAGTTGGACTGCTTGCAGGGTTGAACTGATCAGTGCCAGCCAAATATGCTTCAGTCTGTTTAAATAATTCAGTGTCACTGCATTAAAATTCCTCCAGTCAGCTTGTTCCACTCCTCTGTAAACACAGGAACTGTGATCTTTGTCATGTTTGCTTTCCTTCCTCTTTTGTGTCTCACAAAGTAGTTTCCCCCGTTTGATAGCTTAATGAGAACTGCAAATGAAGGGTGGATGCTACAAGGCTTTTTGGTCCAAACTCGCACTGAAGTATCCATGCTAAAAATGTTTAAACCAGTGAAACAACCAGCAGGTCCAATAAGGTCAGCATGTAAATGAACACTTACAGCAGCTTAATATTGCCACCATTGTTTTTTTTGTGTTTTTTTTTTTAAATCGGCTGCTGCTGTTACGGGTCACCACAGCAGATCATCTGCCTCCATCTCATCCTATCCCTTGCATCCTCTTCCCTCACACCAACCCTCTGCATGTCCTCCTTCACTACATCCATGAACGTTCTCTGTGGTCTTCCTCTTTTCCTCTTGCCTGGCAGCTCCATCTTCAACATCCTTTGTCCAATATATCTACTATCCCTCCTCTGAACATGTCCAAACCATCTCAGCCTTGCCTCTCTGACTGTCTCCAAACTTCTCAACATGAGCTGTCCCTCTGATGTACTCATTTCTAATCCTGTCCATGCTGATCAGGCCCAGTGAAAATTTCAACATCTTCAATTCTGCCACCTCCAGCTCTGCTTCCTGTCTTTTTGTCAGTGCCACTGTCTCCAAACCATACATCAAAGCAGGCCTCACTGCCGTCTTGTAAACCTTCCCTTTCACTCTTGCTGCTATCCTTCTGTCACAAAGCATCCCTGACACTTGTCTCCACCCTGCCTGCACTCTCTTCTTCACCTGTCTTGTGCTGTCCATTGCCTTGTATGGCTGGGTTAATGCTGCCACGATGACGTGAATCTTTTACTTCTTGTTAGAGCCCAACTGCAACTGGACCCATTATGCTAATCCTCCATACATGTAATTGCAGTTAGGTTTAATGTGTCACCAGCAGTCTCAAAAGTGTGGAGGGAATACTAGGAGATGTGCAGATGGACAGGGCTGTAAAAAGGGCGTCCACCCAGCAACAGGACCGCTATCTGCTCCTCTGTGTGAGGTGCAACAGGGCCCCACAAAATGACCTCCAGCGGGTTGCTCGTGTACATTTCTGACCTAACTGAGGTCCCGACGTCTTTTAGTGGGACATGTGCTCACAGACCATCACTGTGCCGCCTCATTGACATTCACCAGAAACTAGAACTGGGAGGTCTGCCACTGGTGCCCTGTTCTCTTTACAGATAATGGTCACCGAAGCATCTCCAGACTTGTTCAGATTTGTCACACGGGACAATGAAAGAACGGGACCCCTGTGATGATCAGTTGTTCCCTTAAAAAAAAAAACACATTTTAACGTTATGATCTTTTAGGTTGAGATCACATAAAGCTGAATAAACCAAATTTGACCTGTTTGACTGTCACTTCTTCATCAGTCACAAGAGGTGATCACTGGCATAATTGTGGTTCCAGAGTTCATGCAGCGGGCTCTCATGCTCATTCTGTGGGGAGCTTTTATATGCCCCTCAAAAAAGCCTGTTACTGGAAATCAGTGAAGAAAAACAAAGACATCAGAAATGTTATTCAGCAGATTGCAAAATATTACTGTTACACCTGCCAGCAGCCTGTTTATAACAGACCAAAGAAGTGGTTCGCCATGGTTCATGTCATGGACAGGATGTATTTGGGAGGATGTTAAGCAACAAATGACCCAGTTCACTATGAGGCAGCTCTGAGTGAGCTTTCCCAATAAATACCGAACACCTGAGCTACTCTGCCGGTAAATCATGCAATCGGGGAGAAAAAAATTTGCAGTCCATGATGATAGCAGCGCTTGGCAATTTTTTTGTTCATTTTGGTCATCACATTTAAACTGCAGTTTTGACTCATGTCAAAGAAACTAGACAACCTGCCTACCTCGCTGTGAGCTGAAAGCAGAGACGAGCTCAACCCACTCCTGAGAAAACTGCCGAATACCACCCATCGCCATTGATCCCTCATCCCCCACTTTAAAACAAATCAAATTTTACAAGTTATTCTTGGGTCTGATCAGACTTTCTTTCTGTTCACGGTGGAAGCCGTATGCTGTTTTATCCCTTACAAAGGTAAATCATGATGCTGAGGAAGAATTACGCGTTGTGAAGTTCATGCTCTGTGTCAGTTTTGCCGATCGCGTCAGGGTTGGAGAGGGGGTCCAAGTCGGCAAACAGGTTGAACCACGCCGAGAGGTCTTTGGATGTCCCTGTTGCCTCTGCAGAGAGTCGAGAAGGGTAAGTGTCACCAAGAAAAGTTGCGGCAAAAGTGAGGTGAAAATACTAAAACCTCCAGGAGTTCTTGGTACATAAGCATGCTTTTTAGTTTGTCAGTTTCTTTCATATCTTCTAAAATGTTTGACTCAGCTCGCCCTGGCCTACCTTTCACTGCTGGCTTCGAGGCGCTCTGATTGGCTCCAGATGAGTGCTCGGCCGCCTGTGCAGCAGGCTGTGGAGCCCAATCTGAAGAGGAGATGGAGATTTGGGTTAGTCGCCAGGGGACGGTTAACGTGCAAAAGCATGATCCAACACATAAATCAACACTCCCTCAGACGCTGCTGATGTGGACGCATCCTGTGTTTTCAACACGCAACCGGCAAATCAAAACATTTACTGTGTCACGACAGAAATCCCATCCAACGTTTTGTTAACACAAACCAGAAATGGCAGTTACAACTCTGAGTTTTTGTTTCAGCCACATTTATTTAGGGTTTTATCCTGTTTGTGTATTGAAAACACAGCATGCAGCAGCTCTAAATGCCTGTGCAGAGGACAGTGGAATGCGCTGTTGATATTTCACTTGGCGAAAAACAATCCGTACTCCAGAAACAAACAAATGCTCCAGTGCTTTGGATATTTATGTACATGAGTGTATTATCACGTTTCAGCTCCAGCATGAACTCTGAATCGCTTGAGTTATAACCCTGCCTTTCAAGTCTAAACTGAATGGATGTGAAAATGCTTGGCTTTTGAATAGCTTTAGATTTTCTCTTTTGATTTGCCAATTTGAACTGCAGACTGACTATATGACTCCTATTGGATCTGCCTGTGTGAACTGCTTTCTGCTGGACTGACCTCAATCTGAGACTATCTATAAGACATGAGAAAGAGACTGCACTTAAAGGATCCTTAATTTACAGTTTTATTATTCAATCTGAACTCTTAGACAAGCTTTCTTCTCATTTCTTTAAGTGGTCTTCATGAATAGTTCTCAGGGGTTCTTAAAGCACATTTCAAAGCTGCTCTTTGGATGTTGGCTGCCTTTTGTTTCGTTCTCTGTCAAGATGATCCCACACTGCTTCAATTCTGTCGAGAGCCGTGCTCTAGCGAGGCCAATCAATGACTGAGTGTTCCTTTGTGTGTTTTTCCATCCAGGTATGCTTTTTACTGCATTGGCGATGTGTTTGGGATCACTGCCATCCTGACAAATTGAAGCGCTGCCAATCACGTTTTCCAGATTGCATGCTGGATCAAAATCTGACAAAACTTTTCGGCATTTACAATTCCATCAAATTTTCACCAGATCCCCAACATCCCTGGCTGAAATGCAGCTCCAAACCATGACAGAGCCCCCACCGTGTTTTAAAGCTGACTGAAGACACATTGTTGTACCTCTCTCCTGTCCTCCTCTGTACATATTGAAGACCATTTAAACCACAGAAATTTAAATATGGATTTATCATTTCATTAGACCTGCTGCCACAGATTTTCAGTCCAGGTCTTGTGTAATTTAGCATACCTCAGCCTTTTCTCCCTGTTTTCCTTCCTTGAGAATGGCTTCTTGACAGCTACCTTTCCACTGTTTTTGGCAAACGGGAGATGAATCCACTGAAGAGCGAGATGAGTCTCTCAGGTCCTGTGTCAGGCCTCTGCTCAATTTTTTTTTTTTTAGATTTCTTCTAGATGAGCTTTGTTACTGTTCATCTACTGTAAATATATATATATATATATATATATATATATATATAAATAAACCACTTCTTCTGTCCTCCACTTGTCCAGTTTCCTCAAAGACACACTGCACACTATGTCGCGATGCGCCAAGTTTTCAAGCTTATGTGCAGACACAACACTGTTTTATCTATTGTTAGGTACCTTTTTTAATGCTTGAATGATTCATAGGTCAGTGTTAAGTGGCTTAAACAAAAAAACATTTTTGAGAAAATGGTCAGATATAAGAACTGGACTGAAAATGAACAAAAAAAACGCAGCCAACGTCCAAAGACAAACTTTGAGACTTTCAGATAGAAAGAGAGAACTACTGCTCAAGACCACCAGAAAGTCTGGATCGTTGGAAGCACAATACAGAACTAAGTTTCAGATTTTATTCCCTGGTATTTACATCCATGTTCACCCTCTACCCACAAACTTTAGCTACTGCTTAGAGACTTGCCACCTCCAGAAGTTTTCTGATTACTATGCAGTAGTGGGGTGATGATGAAGAGTACAAGACTGTAATGGGCAACTCTGTCACATGGTACCAACAGAACCATCTGGAGCTTAATGGGACAATGACTAAAGAACTGGTTGTGGACACGAGAAGGATCAAAACACCAGTGACCCCTGTTTCTGTCAATGGGGTCGGTGTGGAGGACTATAAATACTTCAGTGTTCACACTGACCATAAACTGGACTTCGTTAAACACACAGGAGATATCTTTTCTAAGACAAGAACTGATCTGTAGGGCCAGTAACATCGTGGGTGTGGAGCCCGACTCTCTGACAGTGGTGTCAGAAAGGAGGATGCTGTCCAAGTTGAGGACAATATTGGACAATCCTTCACACCCTCTCCATGACGTGCTGGAGAGACTACAGGAGCACGTTCAGCAGGAAACTCATTCTACCACAATGCACCACAGAATGCCACAGGAAATCATTCCTACATGTGGACATCAACTTATCATTCCTTCCTGTCACACCTTGACAGTTTCATTTTATAAATATTTAATTTAATATTTAATCATAATTTTCTTACCTCTAAAATTTATATCTACTGCTTTTTAAATGTATTTATATCCAACTGTGCATCTGTAACAAAATACAATTTCCCCCTTGGGATTAAAGTATTCTGATTATGATTACACAGCATAGAATGTAGCATATTTTGGATCAAATCACCAAGTTTTTCAAGTGAGCAAAAGTAGTGGAACATGTCAAGCGAAAGGTGTTTCCTGTTACGCAGGTGTGTCCTAAGATTACTCATTTAATCAGTAAGTAGCCCTGGATATTTACTCTCAATATAAGCTTTGGTTTCACCTGTGGAGAATGCATTTGTAGTTAGGAGTAGACCAACATTAAGACCACAGAGCTGACAATGGGAGCAAAGCATGCCAATCTGAAACCGAGAAAAGGGAAATCTAGCAGAAGTATTTTATGTGTCATTACAAAAATCAAAAAAAGAACCCACTGGCGTGCTCAGCAACAGGCATTGAACCCATCGTCAAAGGAAAACAACTGATGACAGGCAAATGGTAAGTGTAGTTAAAAAAAAAGCCCTGAACAACATGAACCACCTCCAAAGAGCAGGGGTGGAAATATCACAGTTAGCTGTTCAAAGAAGGCTTTGAAAACAACAGAGGCCATACTGCAAGATGCGTATCAGAAAAGCCAGACTGGAATTTACAAAAATTTAAAAAGATGAGCCACAACAGCTCTGAAACACAATTTTATTGACTGGTGAGACAAAGATGAACCTCTACCAAAATATGGAGAAAGAAAGGATCTACTCATGATCCCAAACATACAAATTCCTCTGAAGCATGGTGGAGGTTGTGTCATGGCTTGGGTTTGCATGGCTGTTTCTGGAACAGGTTCAGTCATTTTTACTGATGATGTAACTCATGATGGTAGCAGCAGAATGAATGCACAAGTCTGCAGAAACACATTTTCTGCCAGTTTGCAAAGAAATGCAACCAAACTAATCAGGAGGAGCTTCATTATTCAGTGAGACAATGCTCCAAAACACACTACCACCTCAACAAAGGTCTTAATCATGGGGGGAAATGGAAGGTTTTGGACTGGCCAAGTCAATCGACAGATCTTAACCCAACTTAATGTGAATTTCACGTCCTGAAGAGAAGACTGAAGGGAGAAACCCCGCAACACAAACAACTACTAAGAGATTCTGTGATAAAAGCATAGCAAGGCATAAACAATTAAGAACAAGAAATCTGGTGAAGTCTTTGCATTGTAGACTTGATGTACAACCAAATATGCAGCATTTCTGACTTTAATTTAGTTGAAAACAATACTTATGCCTATATAGTACTTATAAAACTTGAAAAACCAGGTGGTTTGATACAAAATGTGTTCTGTTCCATGTTGTTTAACATATATAGATGTACCATTAAACCAACTCACAACATCCTGTTTCAAAAGTAGGACAGCTACTTGCAGGATGGAGCATTTAGTAAAACATCCAGGTGTAAAAAATAATAATGAATCTACATTTTTGTTCTTGCACATATTTCTGCACATCTCACACAGCCTGCTCCTCACTAAAAACTTTCAATCCAGCCCAGCTTTTTGCCTTGAAATCGGCTGTACATAAAAACTGAATTTTCAAATACAGTTTGCAGTTTCTCTTAAAACCAACCTGATTTAGACATTTCCTCTGCTGTGCTGAAACTTGCATTTACGGTTTCGTTGATTTGAGATTTGACTCTTTAAAAACGCACATTTAGCTGCGTAAGCATGCCTCTTTACAGTTTAGCCAAGCCTCTGTTCACTGTCTATTGCTCCATTCCTCTTCTGGTGTGTGGCTTTATGGTGATGAAGAGTGGCTGTTATCTGCTTGTTTTCAGCTCAGCAGCTGCCCCTGATATAGTGTGGATATGTGTGGTTTCCTGGTTTTAAGTTTTGTATTGATGACACAAGTTACTGGAGAGACGACAGCTATAACTAGGAGAGCCAAAATGTATCAAAACTCTAATGTTACATGCAGTCCAGACTAAAACTTCCGATGGGCCTGGATTTGGCCTGCAGGACTTGAGCTTGGCACGTTTGCCTTAGTTACTGTGTTTTTTTTTTTTTTTTCATGGCCAACCTTTGAGAGCAGAGAGGCAGAACTGTGTTAAGTGTTAAACTACTTTTGAGCATGCACCTGATGTTTGCCATGCTCAGCTTTTCCTGTTTGCTGTCATAAGTAATTTTGCGCTTCATATCAGCTCCTGCAAGCTCCCCTATCTGCACTGACTGGCCACGGCTTGAATTTGCTTTGCTTTCATTCAGTGCTTTATAATTTATACTTTCACCAAATTCTGATTTCAAAGAGAGCAGAGAGAGCTGTCATAACTGTTGAACGCAGAAAAATGTATGTGTTTTGACGGCTTTTTATACACTCACTGGCCACTTTATTGGGTATACCTGGTGAACTGCTCATTAACACGTATATCTAATCAGCCAATTAGTGCATTTAGGCATGCAGACTGGAATTCAAACCAGAGTAGGAAAGAAAAGTAATTTAAGTATGATATGGTTGTTGCACCAAACTGTTGATCTACTGAGATTTTCCCATCACAACCATCTCTACGGTTTACAGAGAATAGTTCAAAAAAGTGAATTTCAGTTCCCTGTTAGAAGATGCCTTGCTGATGCCAGAGGTCACAGGAGAATGGTCAGACTGATTCAAGCTGACATTAATGCAACAGTAACTCAAATGACTACTTGTTATGACCAAAGTATACAAAAGAGCATCTCTGAATGCACAGCATTTGAAACCTTAAAGCAAATGGGCTACAGCAGCAGAAGACCACACCAGGTGCCACTCCTGTCACCTAAGAACAGAAAACTAAGGCTACAGTTCACATGGGCTAACCAAAATTGGATATCAGAAGATTGGAAAAACGTTGCCTGGTCAGATGAGTCTTGATTTCTGCTGCCACATTCGGACGGTAGAGTTAACATTTGTCATGAACAACATGAAAGCATCCATCCCACCGGTACCAACAGTTAAGACCAGTGGTGGAGCGGTAATGGTGCGGGGGATATTTTCTTGATACACTTTGGCCCCCTTAGTACCAGCTGAGCGTCATTTAATTTACTGATGGCTGCTCCCAGCTTTCACAAAGCCCATATCATTTCAAACATGACATGACAATGAGTTCACTGTACTCAAATGGCCTCCACAGTCAGCACATCTCAATCCAACAGAGCACCTTTGGGATGTGGTGGAACAGGAGATTATCGTCATGGGTGTGCAGCAAGTGGACGATGCTATCATGTCAATAAGGACCAAAATCTCTGAGGAATGTTTCCAGCACCTTATTGAATCTTTGCCATGAAAAATTCAAACAGTTTCAAGGGCAAAAGGGGGTCCAACCCAGTAATAGTAAGTGACTGATGAGTGCTCAGAGTATATGGAGTGTTAACAACGACCCTGAGATGTTGGACTTTCACCACACAATTTTAATGGCCAAGAGATTCAGCGTAACACCTATAAAAAAATTTAAAACATTCCACAAATAACTGTGGCAATTCTGAAGGTAAAGGAGAGTCTGACCCAGTACTGGCAAGGTGTACTTAATGAAGTGGCCAGACATTGAGGCTGCATTGTGTTTTGCTGGCCAGCCACCCTTTCAAAAGTCGCTTTCTATGTCGCCTGCCCCACTTGCATATCTTTATAACAATGTTATTTTAAGGTTCATCATTGGATGGCAGGAATATTCCCAGACTGTGTTGCGACTCTGAAGTTTAATCTCACACTTTGGTGATATCATTTGCTAGAGTTTTGTCAGACCTGACAAGCTGATTAAAATTGCAAATCGCATACAAACTGTAGGTCTAAATTTCTAGACAGCTAGAAATGGACGAAACCAGGTCAAAACAAAACCAGATGAGATGGCAGAGCCAGCGTCCAGGCCAGGAGGGGATGGAAAGTAGTTGGCCATTACTTATGGGTAAGAAACTCTAATTGCCATATTCTAAACAGCATCCTTCTTTTACCTTGACAGATGTGGATTTGATAAATCATTTAAAGCCACTTTTCTCCTTGTGTGGAAAACAATGGGGGGAAAAAGGCAGCTCATTTTACCTCTGCCTTATTGGCCTTTACTAATGCACTCATTCATGGAAAAACAATGCAACATATTATTCAGTTTTAGGCCTATTTATCTGGCCTTAGTGCATCATTAAATTAGGATAATGACAGCTAATTTTCAGAGGCTGAGTATGGTGGTCAAGAGGAGAGCTTCTAATGGTGGAAAATCTAAATGGTCTATTCTTTTGAATACTAAAGCGCTTTCTTTGACCAATTTACTCATTTTCTGGTTCGTTCATGTCTAGTTAACATTTACACAAACACACAAGCCGGTGTCTTCTGACCTGAGATGGAAGACTGCGTATTATTCAAGCTCTGGTCCAAAAGCTGCGATGGCAGGAAGAAGGAGTTTTCCTCTTGCTGGGTCTCTGCTGATCTGCTGGATGTTGCACTTGTTCCCTCCTCGGTCTCTCCAAACACCTCTGTCCACTCCCGAGAGAACTCACCCTCATCCACAGACAAACTGCCCAGGATCTCGTTGAGCAAGGCCATGTTATCTTTCTCCTCCCCCTCTGACTCTGGATAGCAACACAGAGGCTTCATTTCTGCATGTTCAGAGCAAAATTATTATAGTTCTGGTATTTTATTTAGTCCTGAGTGGGTTTCTTTGTTTGTTTCGTTTTAGCTTATTACAATGTAGGCAGTACACTCTATAGACAAAAGTTGTCGACCACATCTCTTAATCACTGAATTCAGGCGTTTCGTTCAGTCCCATTGCCAAAGGTGTATAAAATCAAGCAGCTAGCCATGCAGTCTGCCTGAAACAATTGTGAAAGAATGGGTGGTTCTAAAGAGCTCCCTGAATCCCAGCATGTTGCTGTAATAGGATATCAACAAGATTCATGTTCCACTATCAACTGTAACTGATATTATTGCAAAGGGGACGTGTTAGGAAGCACAGCAGCTTAGCCACCAAGCGTCAGACCATGTAAAATTACAGAGTGGGGTCTTCGACTGCCGAGTCTCCAGCGCTCTGCTGACTCACTAACTGCAGAGTTCCAGACCTCCTCTGGCATTAACATCAGCACAAAAACTGTGAGCCAGAAGCTTCACGACATTATTTTCCATGGCTGAGCAGCTGCATCAAAGCCTTGCCAAGTGTCAGATGGAGTGGTGTAAAGGGCACTGGACTGTGGAGTGGAGGAAATGCGCAGTCTGATAAACCGGTCTAAAGAGTTTGGTAGAGGAGGGATGTTTTCCTGGGGCTGGCCTGGGCCTCTTGATTCCAGTGAGGGGAAATCTTAATGCTTCAGCTTCCCATGACATGTTTAATAATTCTACACTTCAATGTTGTGGGAACAGTTTGAGGAAGACCCCTTTTCTGTTCTGGCATGACTGTGCTCCAGTGCACACAAAGCAAGCTCCATAATGCATGGTTGGATGAGTTTGTTGTGAAAAAACCAGACAGGCCCACACAGAGCCCTAAACTCAACCCCATCCAACACTTTGGGATGAACTAGGAAGGATATTGCGAGCCAGGCCCTCTCATTCAATATCAGGGTCTGACCTCACAAATGGGAAAAAATTCCCACAGACACAGTCCAAAATCTTGTGGAAAGCCTTCCCAGAAGAGTGGAAGCTGTTATAGCTGCAAAGAGGGTACTAACTCCATATTAATGCCTATGGATTTAGAATGGGATGCCAAATAGGCTTTTGTTGCTCCTGTATGTGTAGGTGACCCAATACTTTTGCCCATATAGGTTATATTCGCTCTCCCGGCCAAGAGCAGAACAAAGAGTATCTGAAACAGAGTTTAAAGCAGTCTGAAGCCTGAGCTTTTGGCAAAGCTTTAGAAGAGCATCCACCTTTGTAACAGTGACAATAATAATTCACTCGGCCCACAATGGAATGGTGACCTATCCTGTACGCCACCTCTTTTCCTGTGTCATCTATGGATGGATTGACAGTAGGTCCCCTGTAATATTTGCCCGTGTTCCTAGTCTTAGTCTAAAAACAGCAGCTTATTTAACAATGAAATCGGTTATTACCTACAACCAAAAACATGTCTTTAGTTGTTTCTAGAGTAAAATAACACTTGCAGCGAAAGATTTGACGATGTCTTTTACCTTCTCTGGCCGTGTCGCTGCTGTTTTCATTTACAAGAGAGATGAGTCTGCAAATGTGACAAACAGACGGCAAGGTAACAATGTTTTGTTCATAAATGACATGCAAAATGTGTTGTTATCCCAGAGTGGAATATCATGCAGTTTTCTCAAATGCCTTCTGTTATGGTGTTCTTTGGAGTGGGTGGAGAGGAGTAACAGATAGCAGCTCTATTTTAGAGAACTACAAAGTCAGAGTTAGGGTGTTGGAGTGAATGGGGCCTAAGTGGCTGCTTTGTCAGCGAGGAGACAGTGATTTGTTTGGGCACCAAAAAACTACACTGCTTAAAAGAACAAAGGGAACACTTGATTATCACACTATAACACATAGGCGGTTTAACTTCAGGGATTTCAATCTGTCCAGTTAGGAAGCAGAAGCCACTGTGAATCCATTTCACCTGCTTTGGCACAAAAGAAAGAGACCACAGGTGCACTGGAGAGGGAACAACAAGACAACCTCCAGAAAAGGAACCACTGGACCACTGCTCTCTCCCTGTGTTTTTTTGCTGGTGTCTTTGTCACTACTAGTAGCATGAGAAGGTACCTACAGCCAGTTCAGCTCCTATGTGTGCTCCTTTGTGCGATGAGGAACAGGAGGAGCACTGTGAGAGCCCTAAAAATGGCCTTCAGCGGGTTGCTCATGCGCATGTTTCTGACCAAACTGTCAGAAACAGACTCCATGAGCATGGCATGAGGACCTGGGGTCCTTTGGTGGGACCTATGCTCACAGTCCGGTACTTTGCAGCTTGACTGGCATTCACTAAAGAACACCAGAACTGGCAAAACTGCCACTGGCAATACGTCCTCTTTGTAGATGATGTTGTAGGCAGCATAAGGTTCACCACGGTGTGAAGCTGCTCTTATCTACCCTCATATCCCTGAATTTTTGTATCCTGTGATGTGTTCTCTTCATTTTTTTGAGCAGCGCACTTGGTTAGGTTCAGGGAAGGATTGTGGTTCAAGTTAAAATACAACCTCGTCGCAACTGCAACCCTAATGAGCTGGGGGTGACACTGCCACTAAAGGAAACGTCTATGTAAATGACACATGCCAGCGACTTTAAAAAAAAACAGCTTTAACTGAAGCCCCAGCAATGAGTCTGACTGACCTACACCAGGTTTGTGAAAATACTGTGTTTATGTTCTGACTGGTTCAGTGTCCAAAATTGCCCTGTTGGTCAATCTGTATGACTAAAGATATAGTTTTAAAACTCACTGGTCATCTGTCTCTTCTTTCTTTGCTTCTTCTGTTTCTGCTTTAGTTTTACTCTTCCCCTTCTTTTTAGTCAGCTTATCCTTGGGGTCTTGTAAGGTCTGGAACAATAATTTGAAAAAAAAAAAAAGAATCACCTTTGTGTCTCAATTGTCAGAATTTGGTTCTGTTATTACTGGAAGGCTCTCTCACCTTAACTGTAGAGACTTCATAAAGCTGGCAGCCCTTGAAGCTCTCATGAATGGCCGCCATAGTGTGGGATGTCTTCTCCCAGAAGTGCAAAAGTGTTGTCTGAGAGACATGTGAAACACGCCACATGTTGAGCTGCTCAGGGTAAAAGTAGTAGTTCACCCCAGTATGTGATAGTTCAACCTGCTGACTAAGCCACATGTGGCAGAGCCAGTGAAACCACCATATCTGAGCTGAGTCGAGTGTATGCAGACAGCTGGGACCTGTGGTGTACCTGGTATGTGGTTAGGACGTGAGAGAGGAGGTTGCAGCGGCTGGCTCCCAGCAGGTCCACCTTCTGGCAGACGTCATTCTTCAGTTTGTCAAAGCTAGTTTTGGTTGTGCGCACCTGGGCCTGAACCTGAGAGGCAACAGATATGAAAAGGTCAACAGCACACTAAAATGCAAGGAATGCCTGGCGTGCATTTCTTGTACACGGACCACGATCTGTGGGAGTGTTCTGCCCTCTAGTGGCATTCTTTGTAACTGGTTTTTTTCAGCTTTGTGTTGCAACAAATTCTAGCTGAAATGATTGGTAAATGATCATTTGTTAATGATACCACAATAAGTGAATGTTCTTTGGTTTTAAACTATTGGTGCATCAAAGAAAGATAGAAAGATAAAGCCACCTCATGAAGGTCTAAGAGCTGATGATGGATATTTCCCACAGTTTCTGACGTTTTTCAGACTGAACATTTAATCGAATTGACAGATTAATTAATGGTTTATGTAGCCCTACAGCAAAGGAGGAAATTGGATTTGTGGAAGTCATGATATTTTTGCCAATTTCCCACAGACTGCGTTGGCAGGGCTCTGATATTTCCTTTTTTTAATGTTGCTTCAGGCAGGAACAGCACTTCATCATATCAACAGTGGATTTCAGTCTGAGAAGCACACTTTAAATTAATGGAAAAACAATTAATTTAGATTATATGCCATTTTTCAATTGTGCTTTATTACTGGTTTATAGACATGACTCATCATAGCAGGTGCAGCCAAAAACGTTAACAGTGACTCAAGTGTCCCTGTGAACTATCATGCATACCAGAGGCCTGAGATGGGCAAAACTAAAGGGAATGCATGCATTATTTATTTGTTATTATTTACTCTGCCTTGGGCTATGAAAGAGCCTGCTGGTGTGCTTGTTGATGTGATGTTTAACTAACAAACCTTTCTGAATTTCTCCATCTGTTTGTGTGTATCTGGGTCGAGCTCCTGAGATACATCCTTCATCCAAAGCAGCGCTCCACGGTATTCAGTCCTGGACTGCTCCATTCGATTCACCGTCAGCCACGTGTCTGAGATGGCTCGATAACGAAACGTTTCCACCTCCTGGTACAAACGGCACAGCGGGTTCCTTAGAGCCAATCTGTAGGGTATTAAAGAAAGTTTGTCATGTATTGTTTACACAGCAGATTACAGTTTGCTGATTTATTGAGCTTAACTGAAAGTTATCTCAGCTCATTTAGCTCCAATACGGCAAAATCTTTAAATGATGTTGGACAACAGAGCCAGAGGTGGGAGAATTGAAGATGTTGAGATTTTCAAAGGGAGTGACCAGGATGGACAGGATTAGAAACAAATCTATCAGAGGGACAGCTCAGGTTGAGAAGTTTGGAGGTGAAGTCAGAGTGGCAAAGCTGAGATGATTTAAACATGTGTAGAGGAGGGATAGTGGATATATTGGACAAAGGATGTTGAAGATTGAGCCGCCAGCAGGCAGGAGGAAAAGGGGAAGACCACAGAGAAGGTTCCTAGGTGCAATGAAGGAGAACATGCAGAGGGTTGGTGTGACAGAAGAGGATGCAAGGGATTGGGTGAGCTGGAGGCAGATGATCCACTGTGGTAACCCCTAACGGGAGCAGTCGAAAAAAAGGACGACGACGACAAGGAAAAGAAGGACAAGCAAATGATCGTCAGCGATGCATTAGCTCAACTCACTCACAATGGCTCACAATTCACAAGTTATTGCAATGTGTGAAGTACAGAAAGAAAGTGATAACTGTTCTGGCCACTGAATGGGTGGCTGTATTACACAAAATAATGAGAATTAAAATCCACTAAGAAGTCATATCCTGGACAACAGCCCTAGTTTTTGGTCCTAACCTAGCTTAAGACATGATTATCCCATAAACAAACCTAATGATGCCACATATATACAGATGGCAAAGGGGCACATGCAAATACTTATTTTATAAACATTATAGTCCAGAAAAATACTTTTTGAAGTAGCAATTCTTGTGAAAATGAAAGTCCCTGTAAAGATAAACATGACTATGACACACTTGGAGACACATACTTGGGTAAAGACCCACTATGTGAAACTTGTGTGCAAGTTTCACTAAAAACCTGACCAATACGCTAGTAGGAGTAGCGATTCTTGTGAAAATGGACGAATGCCCATAAAATGACAAATATAATCTTGACCTTATGCACAATTTGGGTTAAAATCCATTAATTGTGCAAGTTTTATTAAATCTGACCAATATTCTAGGAGCAGTACTGTTTCTTGCGAAAATAGAAAAGTACCCACAGAATGACAAATATGACCTTGTGCTTGGAAACAATTTAAGTGAAGACCTATTAGGTGATCACTGTGTGCAAGTTTGATTAAATTCTGACCAATACTCTAAGGAGTAGCGATTATTGTGACTATGGAAAAGTCCCTGTAAAACAATAAATATCACCTTGACCTTAAGCACAGTTTGGCTTAGACCCATTAGTTGATCATTGTGTGCAAGTTTCACTAAAATCTGACCAATACTATAAAAGGACTAGCGATTATTGTGAAATATGTACAGACAGACTGCCACCTCACAGAGGCAGGAGCGCGTTGGTACTTAGAAGAAAACTGAGATAACAAAAGGATGAACAGTGAAAATGTAGTTTGGCAAATACTGGTGCAAGCAAAAATAGTTAGCATGTCAGTCAAGTTTACTTCTATATTATTTAAATAAGTCATCTTAATTATCATTATCTCTGTAGTCTAATTCTGACACAGCTTGCGATACGTAAACAGAACCACTGTTTTCAAACATAGGTGCGGATGATGTGTAGTAAACCTGTCTTCGTGCTGTTGGTGAGCATTTCTGAGGAACATCCATACCCAAATCTGGGATATGAATTTGACAGACAGACTCTCCTTCATCCCTTCAGGGGATTTGAGGTAATAAAATCGACTGACCTTTACTTGGAGCCATTTTCTAGTGCAGCATGTGATTTATTTTTAAGGACGCGGCATAGAGTACATTGATCCGTGTTGCCTACCTCTGCTGTGAGGAAAAGCAGAGAGCCTTTCCTGTAGCTTGCATGATCTTTCCAGCTCTGGTTTTATCCTGAGAGCCCTGGGAGCGCAGGAACCGACCCAACTCGTTCTCTTCTTGGGAAAGGACTGCACATCAAAAGACAGTAAATCCACTCTCAAACACTTATCGATTCATCATGTCTTAATAATATTTCTTTGTATTGACATTAAACTCAACCAGCAGTTCATATTCCAAGCTAAAGTCTCTGTTTCCTCAAAATATATAACGCTGTTATTTGAACTTACAGCAGATCCTCCTCTGGTACTGCTCAATGACTTTTAGCAGTTCCATGCATGTTCTCTGGATGGAGTGGAAAACCTGCAGAGCAAAAGAAATATCAGCGTAAACACACAGTCAAATGAAAGGACATGTTGTAATTGACAATTAATGATTAATGGAGTTGTTAATCATGAATCCCTAATGATTTTAAATGAAACATCTATGTGGGTGTAGTCCATTTTCAGCAGATAACACTCTTGTGTTTTGGTGCTGCGTTGTGTTACCTAATGCAAGTTTTATCATGTTAAAAGGCTAATTGATCATTAGAAAAACCCTTTTCCAATTATGTTAGCACAGCTGAAAACAGTTCTGATGATTAAAGATGCAATTAATTTGGCTAAGTTGAGTTTCTGGAGCGTCAGCCTTTTTGGGCTCATTTATTGTCTCCAAACAAGGAAAATAACAATAGAAAAAAGAAAAACTGCCTTCTGAAACTCTTCAGAGTATTCTTGTTCTAAGAAATGAATTGAATTTGCCAACAGACTTTATATTTATTACAACGGTACAGACTATTCCCTTCAAAGAACAGCACAAAAAGGCTCTAATGAGAAGAGAAAGGAAAGTGAGGCTCCAGTGCACAATGGAGTCTCTAGTATGAGAAAAAGATGCCTCACGGGCTCTTAACTTGAAGTTTTGCTAAATGGTACCTGCAGAACTCAAGTGGCGTAGTAGCAAAGAAGAAAGCCCTAGCTATGATCACGACCACTTCAATAGGTATAGCTGTTCCACTGCACGTTCACACCAGGATTTACTCAGCTAGTGCATTTATGCATGTAGACACAGTCACAATATAATGGGAAAGAAAGGCGATTTAAGGGACTTTGGTGGGACATGGTGCCAGATGGGCTGGTCCGAGTATTTTCACAAACTGATGATGTACCCACAAAAGAGAATGGTCCAAAAACCAAACATATCCAGTGAGCGTCAGTTCTCCGGGTTACAGTGCATTTTTGATGCCAGGGATGAGAGGAGAATGGCCAGACAGCTTGAAGTTGATAAGAACGAAACAGTAACTCAAATAGCCATCCGTTACAATCAAGGTATGCAGAAGAGCAACGAATCTTAAAGCAGATGGCTAAAGTAACAGAAAATCACAGCAGGTGCCCTTCCTGCAACCTAAGAACAAGAAACAATTCACCAAATACACCAACATTTGACAATATAAGATTGGAAAAACACTCCCTGGTCTGATGAGTCTCATTTTCCGATGCAACATTCATATGTAGTATCAGAATTTGGAAGGCATGAATCCATCCTGCCTTGTATCAGTAGTTCAGGTTGGTGTCGGTGGTGTGATAGTGTGGGGGATATTTTCTTGGCACACTTTGGGCTCCTTAGTACTAACTGAGCATCATTTAAAGGCCAAAGCCTGGTTTCTTGAACATGAAAAGGAGTTCACTGTACTCAAATGGCCTCCACAGTCACCAGATCTCCAATAGAGAACCTTTGGGATGTAATGGAACAGGAGATTCGCATCATGGATAGACAGCCGACAAATCTGCAGCAAGTGTGCGATACTGTTACGTCAATATGCCACCAAAATCTCTGAAGAATGTTTCCAGCACCTTGTTGAATCTCTATAAAGAAGAATTAAGACCATTCTGAAGGCAATTATTATTTTCTGAGACAACTTAGGTCCTTTGATATCTGCAGGACGATGCTCAAGATGTTTATACTGTAGAGTCAGTGGTAGCCATTGCCATCCTCTATATTGTAGTGTGCTGGGGAAGCAGACCAAGAGCAGCGACACCAACAGGCTCAACAGACTGATCCGTAAGGTGGGTGTGGAGCTGGATTCTGACAGTTGTGTCAGAGAGGAGGATGCTGTCCAAGTTAAGGACAATATTGGACAATCCTTCACACCGTCTCCATGATGTGCTGGATAGACACAGGAGCACATTCAGCAGAAGACTCATTTCACTACGATGCACCACAGAATGCCACAGGAAATCAGGCCTACCTGTGAACAAACTATAATTCTTCCCTGTGACACCTTGACTAGTTTCACTTGCCATACCTTTTATATATTGTATATAAAGTATTGCTTGACTTTGGAGTATTTGTTTTACATTTGAACTTGACACATACATGTCATATATTAAAGCTTCATTTTTCTGCCCTGAGATTTATAGTTGTTTTATCTAAAAAAATTCCCACTTGCCCTGTGGGCGGTCCTTTTTCCTTCAAGCTTGGGTCCTCTACCAGAGGCCTGGGAGCTTGAGGGTTCTGCGCAGTATCTTAGCTGTTCCTAGGACTGCACTCTTCTGGACAGAGATCTCGGATGTTGTTCCTGGAATCTGCTGGACCTACTCTCACAGTTTGGGGATATGATTACCACAGGGACCACTGCTGTCTTCACCTTCCAATAGCTTGAGAGCTTGAGAAATACCAAGGGCTGAGAGTGTGTCTGTAACAACAACGCAATTTCCCTGGTATTAAAGTATTCTGATTTTGAAAACGGGCTCCAACCTGGTAATAGCAAAGGTGTATCTAATAAAGTGGCTAGTGAGTGTATAACCTTTACTGTGGCGCTAAACTGTGGTTATTTGCATCCCGTTTGCATTCAAAATTTACAATTTAGAGCCAGAATAGCTTCCAACTGTGGCAAGTTGAGAGGAGTAGACACAGATTAAAAAAAGACAAAAATATTTGTGAGATTTAGAACAAATAAGCTGAAGGGGGTGCTTGAAGACATCTATTAAACCTAGGGGGGGAAATCCAATGGTTTGGGAGGGGCATGTTGATGGAGAAAGTGCGAGATTTTGTACAGAACAAAAAGAATCTTACACAATGAAGACAGTTTTTTGCAGTGTCATTTCATACTCAGTAAACACTACTTAACTGGAACCAGTTTCCTGCAATACCAGGACAATGACAACAGCTCCACACTATACAGTAAATATTTGCAGAAGAAGCAGTCAGCTATTAGCCTGTCTATAATGGAGTGGTCAAAGCAGTCATCACATCATCATCAAACCAGTCCAACATGCAGGAAGCATGGTATGAAATTTAAGATTACCTCAACAACCAGCCAAATGTTGAAGGTCTGCAAACAATGCAAATGGAAAACTCTGTTGCAAGCAAAGCTTTAAGGACAAAACTGTTATTTCGGTTGTGAACTGTCATTTCTAAGAATTTCCCCCCGGGATTAATAAAGTATTCTGATTCTAACATTTACTGTCTTTAATGTTCACTTTGCAATTCATTTTATCTGTGTAATTAAAAACACAATACATTCTTTGGTTGATATCCAGACTTTGGGCAGTAGTGTAGATTTCACTTTTTGAATCGTTTCTAAGAATTATAGACTGTATATAAAAGATGAGCATAGCCACCATGACCACCTGGAATTGAACTAGGGCCCTTTCGCTTATATGGCAAATGTGTAAATCACCACACTAAGTAATAAAATACCTCAATTTCATCCTCCAGAAATAAAGCACAAAGTTTCTGGAAAGTCTCTGCCTCCCCAGCAAACATTTCTACACTGTATACGCATCACCTGTTTTTTTTAAATCGACATTTAGTCATAGCTTAAAAATAGTTCCAAAATGAAAGATGAACCAACGTTGCAACCTTCCCTGCACGTTGGATTGGCGTAGTTTTTAAACCTCACCTCCATGATGTTGTTTGACGTTCAAGCAAGAGAAGGTTTGTGTTCAAGAATTGTTTTCTACTTTCTTTATCAATTAGAATGAAGTCAAATAAACAAAACATTACACAGAAAGAATGAGAAGGAAGAAAGAAAGCATACATCAGGAAAGTGTCTCAGACTCACAACCTCCACCCACCACAGCACATCTATTGATCTATTTCATCGCTCACCTCAAACTGTAGCATCCCTAGGCTTATAATGCTGACATCAGGGACAAAGAGGCGATGATTCTAACAGTCCACTGTGTTACGTTCACAATGCAACAAATGAGATTAAGTTAGAGGTGTATAACCATACATAGCTTAAAAGTGTGGTTTTTTTTAAAAGTCAGGTTGCTGTAAGAGTAGTTTGTGCATGTGGAGAAAATGTGCGAATGTCTGTTCACAACCGTGCACTAACTAGATTGAAAAAACGAAAGAAACATTTAATTTCTTTATTGCAATAATCTGATCTACATTTCTTACTCTGTAACAGACGGTCTGACCAGACCTCTTTTCTACATTGAAACGTCAACAGCTCACTGTCTACAGCTCAGTTTTTGCAGTCGTAACAGGACAGTTTTGGCCCGTCAACCATGTATGACACCCCATATTGTCTGTCAGATAACTATTTAAAAATATTCCAAAACTGATGGAGAGGTCCAATTTACTAACTCCATATTGTCTACAGCTACCTCTATCAGTACATCAATCAATCAAAGTGGCCACGCCCCAAACTTTAAGCCTGCTTATCAGCTTCCAGCTGGATGAGTTACAAAAATAATCACTCACACTACAGTTGTTGTTAATGGCAGACCCTAGAAAGCAAAACTGTTTTCATATCAGGCTGTAAACCTGCTTTTTGACGCTGTGAATTTAGGCATTTTAGCATGGGAATCTATGGGACTGACTCACTTCTGGAGCCAGCTTCAAGTAGCCACTAGAGGAATTGCAGTTTAAAAAAAAATTATTGCATTTTTATCTTTACGCAGGATAATGGCCTGCATAAAGGCCTGGGGGGTCTGACCGGGATTCAGGAACTGCTGTTTTTGGTACTTAAACATTGGCTTCATTAATTCATCCTGTCAACATCTTGTTTTTTGTTAGGGGGTTGATCCCATTCATTTAGAAAAAAACAATAGCTGAAGAGCCTAAACTACCAATTGAGTCCATAAATTATAGATAAAGTAAGGTAAAGTCCTTTGGGCTTTTAGACCCGAGCCTACAAGGCTCATCGGGCCGGAGCTTATCCCTGGTTTCTGTAGCATGAAGCGACTTAGGAGTTAGACTCCTCCTGGATGGGACTCCTCCTGGATGGGACGGTAGTC
>VUQH01052305.1:9717-21289 GCA_015106775.1 Etroplus canarensis | reverse complement strand
ACCTGCCGCTGGCTAAATTCCACTGACTCACGCAGAGCCTGAAATTCTTTATGGAGGAGTTCCATAAGGGACAGACGTGCGTCGAAGGAGGACAGTTTATTATCAATCGACTGCAAAATATCCGCCATGTCGCCGGCTGGAGGAGAGGACGCTTCGGGAGAGTCCAAAGCTCGGCTCCTCTTGCTGGCTGGGGTACCTTTACTAGTTGATGGAGTTGAGGTCGATGTTTGGTTGGGTTTCCCCATCACCAGGCGCTGGAAACACTCGTCGATGTATATTTGTAGACTGTCCAAATCTTCTTCGCTGTCCTCCAGAGTGCTGATGAAAATGTCTCCAATATATAGCTAGTTTTAACACTTTTTAATTTAAGTTGGCGGAAAAAGGATAATAAATGAAATGTTTGGGGTCAATGACGCGCCACATTCAAATCTGTCGTGTTCTCGCCGAAGTATCGCGTGATCTCGCGTAGTTACGGCATGAACCTCCCAGAGAGACAGTCTGTTTGTCATTTCACTATTGTTTTCAATATTAGTTTAGTTTATCTGCTTTTGCCCACAGAATTACATTGGCTACATACATGACATGCATGTACTGAATGTTATAATGAGGATTTTTTGACTGTGTCTCTCTGTGTGTGAGTCCTCCAGATGAAGGATGTGTCTGGCTGCCCCCCAGGATTTCCACCAGCCTTATACTTTGATTAATTCCCTCTAATCAGTCAAGTTCACTCCCATGGGTGTGAAATGAAACCAGTCACCTGAGGAAGAACATGTGCATACTGTACACAAGTGCATGCATGGCCCCGTGTGCATGCCCTCCATTTATTTTCATAGAAACACTAATTAACCTAGTGGTTCAATAGCTTTCTAATTAAGAGTGAATTTTATCTAGTATAAATTATTAATAATTAAGTAATTTCAGTTTCTACTATGAATAAAATGAACTTTTACAAATGTGATTACTGTATAAAAGTTTAAATGCCTTTCATTTTAGTTATTTGCCTCATTATTATAAACATGTGCGCTCATAATACTCATAATATACACTGACCAGCTACTACATTACAATTGAGATTCTCCTCTACCAGAAACGACCTGATAAGTAAAACATCTGGCAACAAAAGTGCATAGTGAATGTGAAAGGTTGTGGGAACCATCAGATGCCTCACAACAAGCCATATAGCCATTAAAATTCTTCACAAACAGCCAACAACACAAACACAGTCAAGAGGTTTAGTTCATCCATGCAACATATCCAACTTGTGGCTCATATATGGTACTGTATTGATCCTTCAGAGATCGTATGCACAGCTTCGCAGACCTTCGTATACATGTTATGGCTGTTTACTGTCATCAGGGGGCATTGTCACAAACAGGCAGTCTGTGGGCTACTCTTACTTTCTGTTGTTGGTCCTTCAGCCAGCTGCAAAATTCTAATATACAAAGTGTAAGGGCGAAATTAAATGTTAAATACAATTACAAGTGTTCACTGCAGCCACTGTCTATGCTTTTAATGCTGTGTTGGTATATCTTTAGTGTTTTTCAGCTTCTTCCTCTACGTTGGGAACGCTGTGACTCCTTTTCTGTCCCAGCCTACTTTTCAATCAATCAACACTCAACCTACGCACAGTGTCATCAGCACTGAACTATGAATACTTGGTGTTAGGGGGACTGCACATCAGCACATCTGTGTCAGTCGCATTCCCCTCTGCAATGGCTCTGTGTAGGCACATAGCAATGCAAAAGGACACTCCCACAGTACTACAAATCAAGCATGAGGGTCCAGAAGTCCAGCTCAGTGGCATATATTACAGTAGCAGAGATGAGGGCTAGCAATCAGTTATCAAAGTGACATTTTTTGTAACGTCATCTGCCTTGCAGTTGTTATGAAGGAGGAACTATCCATAGAGACTAAAAATGTTTTTGTATCAGGGGGTAAACTAGTTTTTAATGTTGCCAAGTTGACACATTTAACATAGGAGTTTATGGGGATCTGGTTTTAGAGCCAGCCTCAAATGACCACCCCAGCAACTGCAGTTATTGGCATTTGGCCATATGGGACTAGCTTGGATGGGATGGGCCTGTAGGGGTATTTTTGCAAACGTGTGTATGCATACAGTATCTTAGCCTGTGTGTTGTGACAGCCCTCTCCACCCCACCCCTCTGTCTGTATGGCAGCTCTCTTATGTAGGTACTGGAGAGGAGCACTGGCAGCACCTGGGCCCAGCGTGCCAGTGCACTATAAAAACTCTTGGAGCTCTGTTGCTGGGTGGCTCTCTTCTCTGAGACACCTGGCTGGATTTTTGGCTGCTGTCTGGGTCTGTTTTTTTATTAATTATATAACATTTTAGCCATCATCTCTTCACTCGTGTACTCACTTGCACTATTCATTGTACTGACTACTCCTGCCATGGTTAGTTAAAGTTTTTGTAATTTAAAATAAATTATTTCTTAATCTGCAATTGGTTGTACACCTCCCTGGTTGTCAGAGGCTGTGCAGCCTTTGTTTGTGACAGTGTGCATAATTATATCAGTAAATGTGTATACAAATATCTGTCTGTATACAGAGATTTGTAAATTTGTAGATGAAACTGCAAATGTGCATTCAGAGTCTGTGTGTAATCACATTTGTAAATGAGATTAAAAAAAAAAAAAAAGTTTTGTTCCGTGCACTGGAAATACAGACAAGTCTTCAAATTCATTGTATACATTGTCATGATCTGCGGGTTTTTGTGGTTTTGGGATTGTAATCCTTGTTAGTTTGTAGGATGTTTTAATTTATTTCTGGTTTCCTCTTTATGTATTTAGGCTCCAGTTTCATGAGGGGTTGGATGGAGTTCAGTTTCCTGAGTGCTTTAGGTTTTGGTTTTATTATTCCAGCCTCCCTAATCTTCTTTCCTACATGTCTGTGGCTACGTTCACACTGCAGGTCTTAATGCTCAATTCTGATTTTTTTTGCTAAAATCTGATTATTTTGTGTGGTCGGTCACATTGCTATTTTAATGCTGACCGCTGTCACACTCCAGTGTGAAGAGTCTGCGATTCTGAAGTGAGGCGCTTGCGCAGAAGATGACGAGATGTCACACGCAGCACGCTGTGTTTGCAAAAGTAAATATGGATGTTACTCATTTCAGCGTGTGTAAAACCTCACTTTCTTTCCACTGACAGCTCCATCGACGCCGTCTGCCATGCTTGTTCTGTTACATTTAATCTTGCCGTACGTCGCCTCCTCCGGTGCAGAATTGTGACGTCTGTCTCACTCCAGTGATGTAAAACTCAGCTGAAATGTGACATGACCTTTCAGACTGAGATCGCTTTGAAAAGCAGGAGCTAGGATCACATATGAAAGTGGCCTGAATCCGATTTGGAAAAAAAAATCGAGCTTGTGCTGTTCACACTTTCAGATATAGGTCACACGTAGGCAAAAAAGTCAGATTTGGGCCACTTTTGCCTTTGAGTCTATGTGTGTAGTTTTGTCATTGTGCACTCACTGTCTTATTTTGGCATCTTTTGAGTCCTGTACATCTTTTAGTTTCGCTTCCTGTCTCCTCTGATTGTTGTCGCCTATGCTCCTCTCCCTCCTGTTTCTTTTTTGGTCGTTAGTCTGAGTCTGCTTGTACTCCTGTACCTCCTCAGTTCATTGTCGCGCTGTCCCTCTTATGGTGTGCGCTTCTTCTCCCCATGTTTCCTGCTCTGGTTTTGTATGTCATAGACTTTGTTTGCTTTTTGGGGTTCATCAGCTGCGAATAAAAGCTTTGTGTTCAACTAGCAATGCCTCCTGCAGTCCTGCATTTTTCTGCAAACTCTTCACGCCGCCACACATCAAAACATGACATGCATCTCACCCGGCCTTTCAACTGGCTGTCTTTTTGCTGGTGATTTTCGCTACACTTCTACCGCAGCAGCTCCACAAATGTGTACGCCAATTTAGAGAGAATTGTCTGCAACTTCAGGGTTTTCTGTGACGGGAGCTGAGACCCACAGCCTCACTCTTTCTGCCTTCACACCACTCAGATTAGGGTTCTTGCTATAAAAACCACTAGTTTGCACTCAGGAACAGAGCTCTGTGCTGTGAAGTTCAACATACCTACGATATCTTTCAGATATCTGGCTTCACTTAACACAACACTGACAGTCGGGATAAGCAGTCACACAAAGGTAGTTATCAACTTGATAAGTTAACCCAGAATTTATCAATCCAGCCACTGTACGTTCACATGAAAGAAGTGGTGCTGGTAGAATCTGACCAGTCACAAACACAGAGTTTACGGGCAGCAGAGAGGCACATTTTTACAAAGGAAGAAAAAACTGAAATAAATAAATAAAAAAAAAAAACATATAAAGAGGTTAAACAGACTGAAATCAGCTGATGCAGATAAAACAGTTGTATGAGTGTTACAGGAAACACAGGTTGCAGTAATATAGTATTAAAAGTGCTGCATGAATGTGTGGAATCTAAGTGCTGGAAAAGATTATTAATGAAATTCAGCCCATTTGAAGCTAATAAGGAGAGTTGGTAAAAGTGCTGACTGTAAGTGAACAGAGTATCTCAGCTCTGTCATTAAAACACAGGAGAATCTGACAAACTTCCATGGAATTAATGTTTATGTGTGTGAGACAGCTGTTCAATTCAGTAAAGTTACATTTGATAATCTGTATTTCTTACTGATGCTCAGTGACTTTTGCTGTTGTTAAGAAAACTTTAGAGCCTGATGCTGTTTCATACGTGTTGTGCTGTAATCTGGAACTGAGCAATGTACCTCAGTAAGAAGTGAGCCACCTTCATACGTAATAGTAAAAACCCAGAGTTAACCCTGAAGTTATCTGGGTAAACACAAACCCTGCTTCATCGTAAAAGCCGTTATAAAGCCAGATAATATTTTCACAGAAAACATCTAAAAAGCCTGCCCAGTTCTGGGAAATAAATGCATATTTGTAAAAAATCATTACTTTTGAGCCTCTGAAAATTGCTATATTTGGCAATAATTCTTGAAAAGCTAATTTTCTTTTGCTAAACCCCTTGAATTAAATCTGAAAGTCTCAGATTTGACAGTTTGATATAAAATCCACTTTAGTGATGTAAAAATGGGCCTTTAGCTGCTCCCTTGTATTCTCCCCAAGGGGTCAACACAGCAGATTAATCCGCACTGATCATTTTTACAAAGAGGTTTTACAACAGATGCTCTTCCTGATGCAACCCTCCATAGTGAGAGGGGCATGTGTACCCACCTGGAATCAAACCAGGGACCTTCCATATGGAAGGTGATTGCGTATGGGGACACTCAGGCAAAAATTCCAAAACAAAACTTCATTCTCCAAAAATTTATAGATATAACCGCACTGACATATTTGCAAATATTTTTGCTACAATAATGGCCCCAAATGGAACTCCTAACCCTCAGCAATGCAATCATTTAGTTTGGAGTTATTAAACCACCTGTCTAATGTGTAATTCTGATCCGCTGGGGCACAAACACTGGACCTTTGGTGTTTTCTTGCATGGAGACATTGGAAGCAGATTTCTTTGGGTCCTGTGGGTTGCAGCGTTGCTCAATTGGTTTGGGATCTGGGGACTTTTGAGGCCATGTCAGCACCTTGGCCTCTATGTTATGTTCTTTAAGCCATTTCCCTCTTGGTGCAGTGGAATAGAGGTGGGGAGGTTGCTACCATCACTTTAAAATGCTGGTGCTATTAATAAAGCTAGTTTGACACAAATGCCAGGAATCCAGGTTTTAAAGCAGAACATTGCATCATAATGAAATGAAGATTTAGTCACTTTTTTTGCCCATTCATTCAAAAGAAGTCAGACACTGATGTTGGGCCTAATTCTCAATCTCCATTCTAGATCATTTGAAAGGTATCTGTGGTTAACTTCAGGTCTCTGCCTGGACCTTGCTTTGTGTTTGTGGACACAGTCACACTGGAACAGAAAAAGGCCTTCCCTAAATTGTTCCCACAAAATTGGAAGCATAGAGTTGTCCAGAATGTCCTGGTAAGCTGAAGCATTAAGATTTCTCTTCTCTGTAACTATGGGGCCCAGGGCAACCCCAAAAAACAAGCCTCCTTCATCAAACTACAGTTAGCACAATGTAGTCAGGCAGGTAACAATCTCCTGGCAGTCCAGTGTTATCTTGCACAGGGACATTAGCAATGGATTTCTTTAGGTCCACTCGGTTGCAAGGTTGCTCAGTTGAATTGGAATCTGGGGACTTTTGAGGTTTGGTCAGCTCCTTGCACTCTTACTTGTGGTCCTTAAGCCATTTCCCCTCTCGCTTCGAAAGAGCACTAGTGGGGAGTTTGGTGCCATAGCTTTAAAATGCCAGTGGTATCTTTAAAGTTCCTTCATCATAAATACCAGGTTTGAGGTTGAGATTTTAAAGCAAAACATTACATCATAAACAAAATGAAGACTGTTGTTCACTTGTGTGTGGTGTTGGTGTTGGGGCTGACGTGGGGAATAAAGTAGCACTTACAATAGCTACTTTTCCTTTTTCTTTTTTTAATGTACTGTACACACATGGCTGTAAAACCTTTGATTCTTACATTGATGAGAAACCTCCATGGTCCTAATTAAATAGACTCACGATGTGGTGGGAAGCAGCCCTGCTGAGAGAACTCTCACATGTGAAGTTTGAGTAGCAGTTATGATCACAGTGAATATTCTCTGCTCTGCTCAAATGGAGGTAATTCTTAACCCAAATGAATTGTATTTTCACAGCCATAATTCAATTAATATGATGCCCTGTAGTTGTAACCACTGAACTTTGAGTTCTAAGTTCTTTCATTGGATTTAAACCTATACTTTAAAACAAAGTTTCTTACAATAAAAATCAGGCTGCAATAAGTCTTTATAGCCTTTATTTGCTACAGTACTTTTGCCTTAATCACCACATTCATAAACAGCGTAACTAAGCCTTATTTAGCTTTTTTTTTAAAAAAAAAAAAATGTGCAATTTAATTAAAGCTATGGATGGGTGTCCAGAGTAAACAAGCCATCTGTGAATCAGAACCCACCTTGCAGGGCATATTTTCAGCTGAGAAAAATCCACTTATGATGTGTGCCGCAGTTGATTTCATGGTATTATAGACTTAACCTATGACTGTGCCGCACACAGGTGTTTTCAGGGCGGTTTTCTATATGCATTAACATTTAATAGCCTTATATCCTTATTTTAATGTGAGCTCTAATTTGATATAATGACTCATGAGTTTAAGCTCACCTTAAGGAATTTCTCATGATACGGACTCTAATTACGTTGAATTATTTCCACCTCATGTGAAAGCGATTAGGGAGATTTGTGCATTTTTTTTTTTTGTGTGTGTCTTTTTCTTTCTTATCCGCTTAAAATGTAATTATAGTCACATTTTGCTAATTGGGTTGTTTATATTACCTTTTGCGTGGTGATGCTCTAGTTCCAGAGAAGATTTGGCCTTTTAATGATGCTAATGTCCGCATGGATGAAACCCATTTGCACTGGAGCTTTTAAACTCTAAGTGTCTGACTATCCCCACTCATTCTGGATACTCAGCAAAACGGCATCTTATTACATCAGCCATGCAAGACTCATCCCTCTCATCCTCCTTGCTCTGCGTTTTATCTCCAAAATTAGTGAGGGCGTCACACTCATTCTGAGGTTGAGAAGTTTTTAGAGATTACTTTATCAGAGATCAAACTCTTCCTGCTTTTTTTTTTTTTTTAATCAAACAACTTAGTTCTGCGGGGGGGAAATAATAAGAGGAAGTCAGGGGACTGCATGTCAGATGTAAACCTACAACATCACAAGCATATAGCACAGAATGTGTCTTGGTGTGTTGATCCATCAGGGTGCTCCACTGAGCTGGAGAATTAGATATTCCTCCTCTCCTCACCAAGCATTGCAAACTTAAATTTGTCATCGGTGTCATGTGCGTAGCGACATATCGGCAGCTGAGATAGGAATGACACACATGGTAGGGGAAGCATATAATGAGGTCTGTATTACATACGATACATACGTTTGTCGGTCACTTTATTAGGCACGCTTTGCTAGAACTGGGTTGGACCCTCTTTTGCCTTCAGAATCGCCTCAATTCTTTGTGGTATAGATGCCACGAGTCGCTGGAAAAATTCCTCAAGAGATTTCGGTGCACACTCAGCTGCAAGTGAAGCAGCTGGGATGAGAATTGGCACCTCCAAATCTGAAACCATGGTTCTCAGCCAGAGAAGAGTGGCGTGCCCGCTCCGGGTCAGAAAGGAGTCACTCCCAGTGTGGAGTTCAAATATCTCTTGGTTGTTTTTATGAGTGAGGGGAGAGTGGAGTGGGAGATTGATGTGGACACTGTACCCATCTGTTGTTGTCAAGAGAGTTGATTGTGAAAATGAGGCTGTCAATTTCAGTCTATGTTGCTGCCCTCACCTATCGTCATGAGCTGTGGGTGGTGCCTGAAATGAGTTTCCTTTGAACGGTGGCTGGGCTCTCCTGTAGAGACGGGGTGAGCTGCTTGCTTCATTAGGGAGGGGCTCAGAGTAGAGGTGCTACTCCTCCACAATAAAGGGACCCAGTTGAGATGTTTTGAGCATCTGAGCAGGATGTCTCCTGGGTGCGTTATAGGTGAGGTGCTTCAGTCACGTCCTACTGCAAGGAGGCCCTGTGGCAGACCCAGGACATGCTGTAGGGGTTATATCTCTTGGCTGGCTTGGGGATGCCTTGGGGTCCCCCCAGAAGAGCTCAAGGAGGCGTCTGGGGAGAGGGATGTCTCGGCATCTCTGCTCAGGCTGCTGCCCATGAGACCCAAACCCAGATAAACAGCAGAAGATGGACGGAGGGATGGACATGGTAGCTTCTCACACATGCTGCAGATTTGACAGCTGCACACCCAGGGTGTAAATCTCCTGTTCTGCCACATCACAAAGGTACTGAGTAAGATTGAGATTTGCTGACCTTGGAGGCCATTTAAGCACAGTTTACTCATTTTCATACTCAGTAACCAGTTTGAGGTGTTTTGAGCCTTGTAACATTACACAGTGTCCTACTGGAAGAACCCACCAAAGGATGGGTACACTGTGGTCATAAATAGTACTCAGGTAAGCTGTGGTGTTTATACAATGCTGAGTTGGTAATAAGAGGACCAAAGTGTGCCAAGAAAATATCCCAACACAGATACATCACCAGCAGTAGCCTAAACATTGATACACGGCACGATGGAGCCATGCTTAGTGTTGTTTATGCCAAATTCTGACCATACTACCTGAAATTTGCAGCAGAAATATCAACTCATCAGACCAGGCAATGTTTTTTCCAGCCTTCTAATGAGAGTCAGTTTCCTGTTCTTAGGCGTGGCACCCGATGCGGTTTTCTTCTGCTGCTGTAGCCCGTCTGATTTAAGGTTTGACTTGTTGTGCATTCAGAGGCGCTAATGAGTGTTTGAGTTATTGTTGCCTTCTATCAGCTCAAAGCGGTCTGGCCATTCTCCTCTGACCTCTGTGACCTCTGTAAATCCTTGAGATGGTTGTGCGGGGAAATCCCAATAGGTCAGCAGTTTGTGTTAGACAGGCTGATCTGAGTATTTCACAAACAACCATGCCACGTTCAAAGTAACTTAATTCATCTGTCTTCCCCATGCTGATGCTCACTTTGAACTTTAGCAGGTCATCATGATCATGTCTGATTAGATATTTGCATTAAGGAGCAGTTTAACATGTTTCCCTAATGATCACAGAGAGTATATAATGCTCAGCTCTTTAATAAAACCCAATGAGAAAACCACAGCAGTACTGAAGAAAGGCTTACTGCCTGTAACTGGAGACTCTCCTTCACATACGTTGCCTTCTAGTTTCTTCTATATCTTCCTTTGACCCAATACCTTCCCTTTCCTCACTTTTCTATATCAGATGTCCTGCTGTACTCTTTTTGCTGCTGTCTAAATGTCATAATAAGCAGATCTCTTATTACCGTTCTTCCTCTCTCTATATCATTCCATCCCTTTTTCTTCTCTTCACGCCTCTCCTTCCTCATTTTCTCCTAGCTGTCACCACACGCACCACCATCCTCTGCTCAGCCCTAATTTTATCCTCTCCCTTTGACTGTTCTCTAGTTACTGGTTTTACTTCGCTCCCCAATTTTCCTCTTCTCCAGTAAGCACTACACACAGAGCCAAACTTCTGCACACTTCGCTGTCTTTTCTCTTTCAGTTTCCCTCTCATACTATTCTAGAACCCCAGATAGGACTAAGGTTACTATATATTACAGGGGTTTCCCCCAAATTTTGATGACTGACTAAGGACTGCATGACAAAAATGCACACATCAAACACATTTAGTGTTTGTAACACATCTCTTGAGAGAATGGTGGTTTGTTTATGATGCAGTTATAATTGGTAGTTGTCCATTTTTGTACTGGTTTACAGTCTCAAATAAAAAATGTTAGCTAATCTGACTTAATTGTCACCATTTATCATTCCCCATTAGTGTCTATAGTTGATCTTCATTACACGAAGCACTTTTTACACTGATTAAAGTTCATTTCAAAATTTATTTCCATCCATGCCCATAAGTAGATGTTTAGACTGTAGTGCCTCTGAATCTTTAGCTTTTGTACTTTATTGATTGCTGACTGTTATATCTCTACCAGTCTGAAGATATTTTTTGTTTGTCTGATAACCTTGATATAGCAATTTGTCGAGCATGCAAGTGCCTTTGGAGTATCACTACTGCTCATTGTAATTACAGCTACTTAGACTGAGACAGCACAATATAGTAACCACAGTCTGCTGCACTTGTGCTGTCCTGTCTTTCAGCATTTTAAAGTGATATAGTGAATGTGACAAAGCTTTTAACCCACTGACCCATGAACTCCTTTCAGGGTTTCAGGGATACAACATGTCTTAGGTGAGCAGAATGAAGTACAGAGTGCAGAAAAGCCAAATGTAATGTCCCCATATGAGCATACAGGGTGTCATGAGGTCAAGGTGGTGTTTCTGATCACGTGTTCATGTAAACCTCCTACTAGTGTTAGGTGATTCACAAAATATGCAATGGAGGAAAAAGAGCATGCTGTCATGTCTATTTAAGTTCTTTTCTGTTTAAGTAGCCCCTTTTTTGAGGTGAGAAAACAAACCATTCTGAGTCAAAAACAGACAGATATTATCCTGAAGTGCTTTGCTCAGAGGACATGCATTATTCAGCCACCTAGATTTTCTCAGCATGTTGCAGCTATGTCCATCTCTCGCTGCAGTGGATCAGGTGTATTGAGGTTTTATTATTTGCTGTGACAGTGTATTGTTTGCAAATTGTGTGTGTGTGTGTGTGTGTGTGTGTGTGTGTCATCAAGACAGATTGCAGTGTTTTTGACACCTACTGTACTATTGTAGGAGCTATCTTAAAGGAAGTTTTTAAAGACCTTTTGCAGATGTTGTTCTGTCTTTGGACAGATTTTCTCAGCTGTGGAAAATAAATTTAATTTGGTGTATAAACAAATTACAAGCACATGTGATGACTACAGGTGGGTCCATTCTACAGATTCAGTGCTTTTTTAGTATTTTTAATGCCCCAAGATAAACTTTTCTAAACCTTGACCAAAAACTATAGTTAGATT